>MU392168.1:0-238367 GCA_022578495.1 Nemania sp. NC0429 | reverse complement strand
TTTAATTTTTTGTGTGGCCAATGTTTTTTTTTTTAAATAATTATATAAACCCACCATTTCAAAACGCCCCCCAAAAATTGTGGCCCCCCCCCCCCCCCCCCCCCCCCCCTTCTCTGACATCCCTGCCCCCCAGGGTGTCCATAAGCCAGCCAGTCACAGCTCTATCGCTAACGCTCGCAAAGGCCGATCGATCGACAATCGACAACGGGGCCAAATGGCGGACTACCCGCCCGAGATCACAGCCGGCGAGGGGGCCAGGCTGACGGAGGCGACCAAGGACTGGGCGCTTGCGCACGGCCTCGCGGTCCGGCCCCCTCTCGCCGTCGTCGCGCCCGACGCGGACCCCCGGAGCATACTGGCCACCGCCGTGCCGGTCACCTTGTTTCCCAGTCCCTTCCCCAAGGTCTGCTTCGAGCAGGGCGTCGCCGTGCAGACGGCGTACAACGAGCTCTATGCCTCCATCAGCCAGGACGAGGAGTTTCTGGCTCGGATAGTACAAGAGTACGTACATTCCCTGGAGATCACGTTCGCCGCCGGGGCCGCCCATAGCGACCGGCGTGCAGCCATGGAATCGGACGCCGCCTCTGCGGTTCGGGCTGACATGTTGCAGGATAGGGGACAGTGATGATTTCATCACAGAGTTGTGGAAGGTTCACTTAAAGGTGAAAGAAGAAGGCTACGTCCAAGTATAGATCCCCCACAACCCATCTACGACCATGAATGAGCACAACATTGACCAAATAACAGCACAAGAGCTTGGGTCTGTTCAGATCAGACTACATGGTGCATCAAGACGCGGCCGGTGCCGGGCTCCAGATCAAACAGGTCGAGTTCAACACCATCGCCTCCTCCTTCGGTGGTCTCTCGTCTAGGACCTCCCAACTGCACAAGTCAGCAGAGCCACCCCCTCCACCCCTTAACCCACATCGCAAGATCGCTAAAGCGGAACACAGATATCTCTCATCGGTCGAGTACCCCTTGCTCGAGAGGTCGATTCCGGGCGATGCCCTGCATCTGCCCCCCAACGACAGCGCGGCCGGCCTGGCCGCCGGGATCCGGGAGGCCTTCGTCGCCTACGGCGCCCCGAGCACCGGCCACGACAAGTGCGTCATATTTCTAGTCCAAGACGGAGAGCGCAACGTCTTCGACCAGAAGCACCTCGAGTACGCCCTGCAGCAACAACAACAAGAATCGTCCGCGCCGATCCCCGTGTTCCGCCTGCCGTTCTCCGAGATCCGTCAGCACACGCGCCTGGCCGAGGGCGCGGGCCGGCAGCTCCTGTACACCCCGCCGCGCCTGCGCGCGCGCAGCACCTTCGAGGTGGCCGTCGTCTACATGCGCTCGGGCTACGGCCCGGGCGACTACCCCGACGCCGGCGCCTGGGAGGCGCGGCACCACCTCGAGCGCTCGGCCGCCATCAAGTGCCCGTCGGTCCTGACGCAGATCGCGGGGACGAAGAAGGTCCAGCAGGTCCTCGCGGCGCCCTCCTCCGAGACGCCCTCCTCCGCCCCGTCCATACTATCCCGCTACCTGCGCGCCTCCTCGTCTTCCTCGTCCCTCTCCGCTCAGGTGGCGAGCACGTTCACGAACATCTACCCCCTCGACGCGAGCGAGGCGGGCCTGAGGGCGCGGGCGATCGCCACGGACCCCGAGCGCGCGAAGGGCTACGTGCTGAAGCCGCAGCGCGAGGGCGGCGGCAACAACGTCTACCGCGCCGCGATCCCGCCCTTCCTGGCCGGCGTGCCCGAGGCCCACTGGCCGTCGTACATCCTCATGGAGCTGATCACGCCGCCGCCGGTGCGCAACACCATCCTGCGCAACGGCGAGCTCGAGCACGGCGGCGTCATCTGCGAGCTCGGCATCTACGGGACCTGCCTGTGGGACGGCCGGGCGGGGACCATCTCGCATAACGCGCAGGCCGGCTACCTGCTGCGGACCAAGGGCGACCAGAGCGAGGAGGGAGGCGTGGCCGCCGGGTACGGCTGCATGGATAGCTGCGCGCTGGTCTAGGGTACGTACAACTGTATGTAGTCTGTGTGTGCGAGCGCTTGGGGGGCCGATGGCCTCGTTGGCTCTAGAGTAGAAGTCGTACCAACCATGTTCTACCAGCGGTGGTATCAGACGAATTTAGAATAAGCCAACCAGGGGGGCGAATACAGGCGTGGTTCGGATCTCGCATTGTCAAAAAAAAAAAAAACCGTGTGATTACACACACACAACTTTCTCTATTCCTACACGGCCATAACTATTACAATTCCATTCGGACAAAAACGTGAGGCAAAGTTCGAGCCCTATGTCTCCCATCTCATCGTAAATCGCATAAAGGACATGAGAGGGACGTCTATCGAGTAGAGTAGCAGTACACCCGAGCTCTGAGAACGAGGTCGACTTAATCGAGTATGATAATCGGCCTATATTCTGACACGACGATTCGAGTTGATTTGGGCCAAGTCGTCGTGACCATTGTTTCTGACCGCCGATGCTTTCGCTCTGAGGGATCGATTCGTCTACTCGGACGGCGTGCCACGACGGAGGACCTCTAGGTTTTCTATGCCAAGTATGAGCATCGAACAGCAGATAATATCCGGGGGAGGGGAGCGGGAGGGAGGGGTTTCTTGTGTATTTCGTGATAGGGACGGTCCTACTCTGGTATATTCTCAAGGAGGATTTCGTCTTGCCCTCTCCGTCGGTGAAGACGTTCATGATGGCCTCGGCCTCGACGTACACGGTCGTGCTTTTCGATTCAAAAAAAAAAGGCCAACGTCAGTCCACATCTCTCGCAATTGATCGGCACACACACACACACACACACACACACACACGTGCCAGACTGGAACGTCTCCGACGTAATAATCCTAGACAGCGGAAGCGGGAGCGGGGGGCAAGAAAAAATAAAACTTACCCCTTGGGCAAGCTGGTCAGGTAATCCCGTTGCGGACCCGGCTCGAGAAAGGTGGCCACGCGGAACCACGACGTCTGCCTGTTGTCCCTGCGCCCGGAGCTGCTCCCGACGGCGTACTCGACGAGCTCCTTGCCCGTGCTGGTGGCCCGGACCTCGGGCGTCGCGGCCAGGTTGCCGACGAGCGTGAGCTTGGCGATGTCGCGGCGCGCCGAGGCGCTGAATGCGCGACTCGCGCCCCGGAGGAGAGGGGTGGCGGCCGTGGTGTTGAGGCGGCGGGCGAGGAAAGACATGTTGGGATTGGTTCGGGTTGGTTGGTTGGTTTTCTTTTTTTGCCTTTCGTGGTCGGTACTTGTTCAGGTGCGGAAACCAACCAAAAAAAAAACTCGTTGGGTTTACAGGAAATCAACCTGCTTGATTGTGAGGGGACTGTATTAGGCCTAGGGTCTGCTGTTGAATGCTTTCGGGGGCCAATGATGGATGAACTGGGAGAGACGAGTCGGACTGCTTAAGGTAGACCGCCGGCGCGGATTCGATGCCAGACGGACGCGACGGCAGTCAGAGTAAATCTTCAAGCTTGGTAACCAATCAGAACCAAAGTTGGTCCCGGCACAAGAATGAATATCGTGGCCCTGCTGAAGTACAGAGTACATAAGTAGGTAGGTACTTCGTACTCCAGTTCCGTACATCTAGCACGTCTGGGGTGAGCTACACCGGCGTGGTCAAGGAACCTTCGGCAGCCCTAAGTACCTACTACTTGGTAGTGGGGTACATTACAGTTGACTGAAGATAAATTGCTTGTATTATCAACAGACCACTTTTTCGTTGCGATATGACGTTGATTAGCCAATTCCCTATAAAACTGATCAGTATCAGTTGTTAGAGCTCTTGCCGTTTTATTTCTACATGTCCAAAAAAGAGAGAGAAAAAAATTACTGGTTAATTGATTAAGTCTGTTGATGAGGTAGGGGAACTGAGTGTACAACTCCCAACACTTCCAGGTCCTGTTTCACTTGCGAATAAGCTTAATCATCTCACCCCCTTGCATTCGAATCATTTATTACCGACGAAGTATGCCTTATCACCGAATTTTTAGAGGTGCTTCAAATAGACGAAGAAGTTACAGTCCGCATTAGATATTTAATGTTAGCCGTGTCCAAATGAATACTTACCGTTGAAATATTCTTGTGTTTTATTTTTAGTGGTCGATGCCGATTAAATACGCACAAGCGCAACTAGGCAATCTCTGTCTTTAGCTAACTCCGGGACGGTGGGTTCCAGATCATACGAGATTCTGCTGATACCATCAGATTCTCGGTCCTCTCCTGCTAGAAGCTCTGTAACCATCGGACTCTTCTCATATTTCGAATAATACATTACCACCATTAAGATTCCGAGGCAAGAAGTTTTAAAATGAGAAGATTCAAAGGAGCGGAGCGTGATAAAAGTAGATGAGGTCTCAACATAAAGCTAAATTTAAAAAAAAAAAAAAAAAAAAAAAAAAACAGGTTGGAGATCTTTGCATTCGAATGTGTTAGAACGAAGGGCTCAAAAAGGCAGATATGCCTCAAAAACTATTCACAGTTTCAGGTATTCTAAGCAAGCGCCTACCTCATACTTCCTAATAAGTTGCGTAATGTTCATAACCTTTTACTACTTTTTTTTTCCCTGTCAACTGATTTGTCTCTGGCAAGACATAAGATATTATGCTTAATTGCTTGTTTCCTATTTGTTTGTCATTATGGGTTTCTGTCTTATCCGTATCTGGATTTTTTTTTCAACCCGCTTGATGAGAGTGAAGAAAGGGAAGATATAGTCGTGTGCGGAAGGAGATATCACCCTGCTCGCGCGTCCCGTTCCTCGCTGAGGCTCACACGAATCCATCATCGAGAACAGCATGGATCGGTAGTTATCGAGCGATCGATGGAAGCGCAAGAGCGGCCTCTCAGTAGGTGATCCATGGCGGCATTCATGCCTCCAATTTATCTACCACTATCACCGGTCGTCTTCTTGGCAGGAACACGGCCCGTCTCGGATGGCCTAGGGTTTCCAACACGGCCTCAACCGCTTCCCGCGCCGGTGTAAGGACACTGCGCCCTTTCCTATCGTTTAAAAGTCTACGTGTTGTAAAAAGATAAAAGTGAGAAGAAGAGGGGTTAGGGGTTTCTTGTCGAGTTTTCATTTGGCTGCTGGGTATTCATGTTCGCTTCGTCACGACACCTCTGGCACATACACCAGCCGCCGAGGCTCCCGCTGGCCCATTCCCTGCGCTGTTGGACCGGGAGATTCACATCGCAGTAATGATTGAGAATCTCTTCACCACTCCTTATGCCGCCGGGGGCATTGCCAACAACGCGTGTCTCTCTTGCTCTCAACACCATCCGACCACCCCACTCCCATGTTACATTTGGGTTGCAGTCGTGATTAGCGAGACACCAAAAGGGATGTACTGCTGCTACGTCTGGCCGGCCATCCCGCGGGTTTTTCCGAGCCGATGCCGTTCCTCGCAATTTGCTATACACCGTGTTAAAAACCCATATATCATGGCGGGCTAGTGTTTCGTAAATATTGATTTCCATTTTTTCGAGTATGTGCAGCGGCGTCTCAATATTGTACTTGAAGGAGAAAGGCAAAGTCCAGTCAGGGGGCGGGCCCGCATTCGGCGATGGATTGATCTCGTTGGACTTGGTATCCACGAAATCCCCCCATAAAAATTTAATTTGGGTAACCTCGAGAGGGTGTATGTCCTGATGAGCGGCCATGGCCAATACACGTGCAAGGAGTAGAAGATGGAGCGATTCGTCGGCCTCCTTCGCCTCAGGGTCCTTGGCAATGGAGTCGACATCCTTGTCGCACACAGCTGGATGGTAGAGTTGCTGAGCCTTTTCAAAGCAATATTGATCACAGAACACGGTATCATAACATTCCGGACAGTTAATGGCCTGTGAATCAGGGCCTAAAGGCGGGAGGTCACCGCTGCAGGCATCACAGACCGAGTCCTTCAGGCGGTTATTGGCCGTGACGAGGGAATATTCGGTTAAGACGTCTTCTCCTGGTGCGATATCGTCCTTGGCGAAAACCCCAAGCTGGTTGCAGGTAGGTATAATTTCATAATCATCCGTGTCGCTGGCGCCTACTAGGAGAACAGGTAGTTCGGAAACCTTTACGCAGCACTTTGGCGCCGCCTGAGCCAATTCGCTATTCAAGAATTCCAGCGCCTCGTCGGAGAATCGATCGGGTTCATTATCATTCCATGGATAGACTTCTCGGCGGACTACTCCCCAGTCGGGAAGATCATTGGGGTCGGATATTAAGACACGCATCCTGCGTTGGCTAACGGTTTGAATGTATGACATCGTATTCCTGAGTTCTCGGTTGTTCGGAGACACGGCAAGACCCCGTTCACAGAAGCCATAGGCACTCTTCAGGCACCCGCACAGAAGTAGACTCAATGCTAAGATTTGAAAACAGCGGATAGATGCAAGTGTGGCGAGAGCTATGGGATCGCTCCCGGACGTGGACCTGGCTAGACGACTTCCGTCCTCGCCTAAGGCACCGTGATCGAGCACCCCAACGGTGGTGCCGTTCGCATATTTGGCCAGTGACCTTGTGGCCATTTCGTGGTACTCAAAACCGTCATTGAGAATTTCGTCCGTCAGAAGAAGGGCTCGGTAGGCATCTCCAGAAGCGAGATCGGGATAACCGAGATCGGAATGAACGAGTGCACGCTTCAGATAGAGGATTAAATCATAGGGATCGGCAAGTAATTCATCTGTTAACGACTGGCGGTGGTCTAAGAGGGACTCTATCCGAGTGTCAACCTCCTCCTCGGAATCGGCCATATTCACAGTGCGCACTGAACCCAGTTGCTCGCTAACCGAGCGCAGAACTCGCACACGTCGACGCCAAAAAGACGAAACCGAGAGCGAATCTTTCGCTAGAGATCAATGCCGGGGGACGCTTTTTCGGCGTGCCGAGAGATACTGGGCGAAACAGTTTAATCTCGTCTGGGTGCCGTCATGCTTCGGGAAACAGGGTGGGATATGACAGGAGCAGGCAGGGAGGACGGCGAGCGCGGGTGAGAAGGAGAAGGGGCACGGGTGGCGGCGCCGATTATACACGGTGGTCAGTGTCGTGAATGGCGAGAAAGTGGTTCATGAGGGGCAACACAAGTGACCAGGCCTGTAGTACGGTTGGGACCTGCGGGAAGCCCCAGGGTGGCGTTGGATCTCTGCAAGATGTTGCAACAAATGCACCTAAAACTGGCGTAGTGTATGGGCAAATAATCCCATTGTGGTGCCCTGTGTTGTCGTGTGTGGTGTCGTGTTGTGCCACTGGGGAGCAAGAGGGCGGAGAGAGACCGAGAGACAGATGCACGGGCAGGAGGGAGAGAGATCGATGAGTGGCAGAAAAGACCTGGCGCACACTGGCAACGGTGGCTACTAGAAGCTGATGAATATCGATATAGTACACTGGGTCAGGAAAATACCTACCTAGGTTGGGTGACTTAGGTAAGGTAGTAGGTATGGAGAGAGGCATGGGGATGACCCTTTTGTACAGTATTTAGATGGTGCACACACTTACCGTAGTACCAGATATCGGGTCTACACTACTACATAAAGCAATAGGTAAGGTAGGTAGGGTATTGCTGGTCTGCTACCTACTTGTGTAGTATTAGTAGTCTGGGTACTCAACAACAACAGGATAAGCTAACGGAAAAACCGCGTTTGACTGATAACAAGCCCCCTGGTTCCTTGTTGATTGAAACGATGTCCGTCCGGCCTAGGAGGGCGGCTAGGGCTGATTGCTGAATTGGTTGGTTGATGCGAACAAGAACAGAGGAGCGATCCTGATGGGATCTCGACGGTAATAGGTGGGTAAGATGTAGGTAGAGGTAGGTTTACGTGGTGTCTTTCGTGAGAGGTAGGAGGCGTGTACTTCATAGGTGAATAATGTTGATAACCTGAGTCTTCCGGCAAGATCTCAATAAGCGAGCGCACAGCTTGTTCCGTTCAGGTATGGAGAAACCAACTCGCGATCTGTTCCTCCCTACCCTCCCCGGTAGGTAGTACTTGATCATCGCAGACAATAAATAATACCTACTAGGTAAAGTAAGTAAGTAGGTATAGTATTACAACCATTTCTTGCCTGGAGCCATTGGCGACTGATCATGTTTACGGCATTGCGCCTCTTCTGAGAGTTCCGTCATGGGTATGTCATTGGCGTCGTTTCGAGAGGTTCTTGGTGCCCAAGGTCCAGCTAAGTAGGTAAGGTAAACAGGCGGAATGGGCCAAATGTGATTGAGTACGGTCTGTGAATTGGTCATCTTGCCCCTCCCCCTCCCCCTCCCCTGATAGCGTACCTGCGCGTGCCGAGACCAGTTTGGGGCGGGATCCTTAACAACCTTGGGGGGTTTTTTTTTCTCTTTCTTTTTTGAGCGGTTTCTTTCCGTTTCTTTTGTTTTGTCTTTTGCCCCTCTCAACAGCCTCAAATACAGGAGTGTATCTTTACCCAAGAAACAGCTCTCTCTGCGTGTGCTGCACGATCTACACTACCTGACCCTGCTCGGTGAGTTAAGTACCTTGCTTAACTTGCTGAATGCCCCTGGTCAGATCCTCGGCCTTGGGTGGACCCCTCATTTGTCCCCTGATCAAGACCCTGATGATTAATTGGTATGTGCCACTAGAATGCGCTAAGGTTTAGTAAGGTCCTTACAGGTCCCTGAACAGGTCCCTGATTAAGCAATCTGAACATCAACCGAGATGTGAAATTTTCAGGGTCCAGCCTACCTACCAGATCAGGAGATCCAACCAAGTCGAACCATTCTTGCAGGACGTCGATCCCAAATATGTGGAGCCATCTGCATGACGACGCCGGAACGAATTCAGAACTAATTAGCATCCACTGACATCGAAATGGCATCAAAATCCTAGGTAGAAAAACAACAGCCCCCATGAGCATTGTTGTAGACGGTAAGTTCCTACGTTACACAGCTTAAAGCCGCCGCCGCCCGCTAACACCATCCACTTCCCACCGGAGCGAACGAAACTAGAGCAGAAGCTAGATAAATAAACCATTAGCACAAATGGTTTAGGCGTGTAGCTACCTAGCCTAGGAGTAGTGTGCACCTTAGGTGTATGCACCTATTGAAAATTTCCGAAATGTTTAGAACAAAAGAAATGTGTTCCAGAAGCTGCAGTTAACTATCTACCTATTAGATTGCCTACAGTACCTAGTGTACCTATACGAAAGCACGCCAAGCTACCAAGTAGCTACGTAAGCTACATATACTACAGCTTGGTAGTTATTATTAGCTGCACTTAGTTAGGTAATTACTCAACTACCTACACGTAGGTGTTGTGTTAGGATATGAAAGAAGAACTCCGGACGAATCTTTCCGGGTATTTTAGCGTAGCTCGGTGCTTATTCGGTGGCTATCAGGAGCAGGTATATTAGAATACCAGTTATAACTTATAAGTACGATGCCTGTTCCTAAGATATGGCACATGCCATTCACTGTAGTGCCGGTTCTTGTTTCGCCACCGAGTCTTAGCCACGGATGCGCCGGTGCCTAAGATAAGCCATCCTACACGCCTCCAACGTAGCCTCGAAAACAGGGAGGACAGTGTTTAGTTTTGCCACTGAAAGGTCCCTAGAATGCAAAATGTTTGTACTATCAGCTTTGGGTAGTATATGAATTATGCCGCGAACAAATCGAGTAAGTTTAGCACACTAAAAGATACATAGGAGGTCACAATGTATAATTAGAGAGATAGATTCTGGAGGGCCGAGGCTGCGTTGGAGCGACGTGCTAGCCATGAAGCAGTTCGGGCTGACCGCCAGCGCAAATATGTCCAATTCGATCTATCTATTTTGTCCATTGCTACCTTAGCTGGAGATGTTATCTATTCTGTCAGTCTTGCAACTTGTTTCCTAGGGTTACAATCGTCGTGGAACAAAGCCATGGCACTATCTAGGCATACGTTGCACCAACTCCGATCCTGGGGAGAGGAAAAAAGGTATCGCAATGTCGTGAAACCAGTGCTGAGCAGTCTTAGTCACATCGGTACCGCGACTGTCGTGCGACTCGTCGACGGTGGGGATGTACGAGATGCTGGAGCGTAGGAATAATATGGGATTATGAAACAAATAGGAACGCTTCATAACCATATCCCATCACCTTGTAGTACTAGAATTATAGAGTATCGCTAGTTGTGCTCATCCAGCTATCAAGGAACCACAACATAGATCAGTGACGGCAACGCATTGGTGTATTTTGATTGATATGTGTACAAGTGCCAGACCTTCAAGGCCTCATTATTTGATTACTTATGCGTAGTGCTTATACAGCGAGTTTCCAATGGTTCTTACTCCCTTTTGCTCGCGGCGCCCTCGTGTGTCATCCCCTTGCATCCAGTCACCTCACCTAACTTCTGCTCAGCTACGCCAAATCCAGCCGAGGGGTCCCTTCGCTCGCCAGCAGCTTTCATGGTATCGACCGCGTGAGCCTTGGCTTGTTCGCCAGAACTTTTCCAGGCGTGCGAACCGGTAACGTTTCCAATGGTAGCCTGTTGAGAGAAAGAAAAGTTAGCTTACTGTGTAATTGGAATAGATAGGTTGAGACGGGTGGCCGGTGTTTTCTAACCTCTGTTGCTCCTTTCACGTATTCCGCGTGGCCTCCGAGAAGAGATGGCTGGTTGTTCTTGTTGGAGGACATGATGGCGATACTATATTATGGCTTAGTGGCTTTTGATGACAACTTCTCAGTTCAGCAAATATGATACGATGAGGAAATTACTGAAAGCCAGAAGCCAGAAACTATCGTAGCCTCGGATAGATGCCATCTATATTAAGTACAGGACCATTGCTGTTGCTGTTGTCATAAGTATGATATCACCAATGACGTAAATGCCTGTCCGCATCGCAAAACTACATGCGTCGATCAATCTCAAAATTGGTGGTCTAGCGGCTAGCCACCCCCAGTCGGGCTTGAAAAAGGTACTTGTACGCAGGTAAGAATGCAGAGTGGTCCATGCGCATCACAGATGGAAGTTCTCCATAAAAGTTACCTAATCCATACAGCGTACACTATCGGTAGGTAGGTAGGTACCTACAGTAGAAGCTCAAGTCTGTGCCAATCCCAGCCCCAGTCAATCCCAATCCCGCAGTCTGTGTTTTGGACGCGTAACATCAAAAGGGACAACCAGCAGCCAGGAAAACAACCAGTTATCATGGCGCTAGAGCCAGTCATTGATGAAGAAGACTACGCCTCTGAGGACGACTCCGACTTCGCGCCTGGCGCAGCACCCGCAGAGGAAGGATCAGAAGCGGAATCCGAATCAGAAGGAGATGGCGACCAACCAGCAAATCCAACAGTCAAGGGAAAGCGAAGGGACGCAGATGCCGCGCTAGACGACTTCGAGAATTCGGGCGATGAGACTGTCATACAGAAAGGGAGGAAGCGTCAAAAAAGGACCAGGCGAAATCATGGCGACGCTGAAGATGATGAGGGAGGCGAAGGAGGCCTCGTCAAAACAAGAAGACAGCGCGCGCTGGAAAAGGCAGAGCGAAAATCACACGTCGTCACCGGGCCAGTCACCATCGATGTAGATGGTCTCTGGGCCCAGATGATCACAGCACCGCTCATCCCTTCCAAGACCAATGCGGAACACGACAAAGAAAACCGACAGCCTGGGCGGGGTGGTGCAGATGGGACTGTGCATGGTGTCAAGGCAATCTCTGGGGATTCTACCGGCACCGGTACGGCAGAGATGATCAAAATAAAGCGCACGTATAACTTTGCCGGCAAAGTTCATACGGAGGAGAAGCTAGTTGCTCGCGACTCAGCCGAGGCCAAACTCTACCTTGCCTCCCAAGACCAAAAACTCGCCGAAACCGAACATGAAGACGAACAGCCGAAGCGAAACCCACGGAAAGCCTTCCGCTCGGCCTTCGAGCCGGTTGTCGAAGGACTGACTCAGCGTGACGATCTGAAACTCGGCTTGAACGTCCGACTGGAACTTCGTGAGCAGCAGGCCAAGGCCAAGAAGCTCAACGTCGTCGAAAAGAGCCGCATGGACTGGGCCGGTTTCGTCGATAAAGAGGGCATCAAGGATGATCTTGAGCTTGCCAGCAAGTCAAAGCAGTCTTATACGAATCGACAAGACTTCTTGCAGCGTGTTGAAGCCAAGAAAGATGACGAAGCAAGACGAGCGAGAATAGCCGGCCGCGGATGAAGAGACGGAGGGAACAGAGCTGCAATCAAAATGGAATTTCACCCGTGGCCAGCGGGCTATGGGCCATGGACGTCTCATTTTCAGACATAAACTGCCCTTAACCCCAGGCGATGTGCTCATTGAAATATGCTCCGGCAGACTCACTGCATACTCGCACGATTGATTCGATTCGTCTTCGCACATCCGGAGACTATTGGATTGCACGCGATAACATGGACGGCCTAATCGACATAGAGTATGTCGCGCTATCTAATGGATGGCCTCTGCTGATGACTGCCAGCATAGCACTCGAAATCTTCGATCCTTCCCTCAAACCCCGTCACATACAAACTTCAACCGATCGTGGAGTTGAAAATCTTACTTGAGGATGAAATCCATCCGGCCTACGACCATCTACTGATAGCCTCCAGCCTCACCTTCGAAGTAAGCGCTGAAAAGTCCAATAAAGGGAGCGAGGCGGCAAAGTCAAGTAAGTCGTCTACCAGATCGGACGGAGTGTAGAAGTACGAAAATATGTGCTTGTTCTTTACTCGGGGATCAAAAGGGTCTTGAGGATAGATCACTACGCTCCGATCGTCAAGACATCATTCTCTCTGGTAACGTTCAGCCAGTGCAGTTATGATGCTAATGAGCTTGCTCCGAACAAGGGATGCGTGATACCTTGGGTTGTCTTTAAGGATCTCAAGGCGCAAAGGTATCAGGGTGTTGCCAGCCCTCTCATCCCCAAAAGGTCTAGCTGACTATAGGCCCTGCCGCGAAATGAGAGAAACCAGGGATACATGCAAAGCAAACCTATTCTTGCAACTTTTCAGATACTGCCCTTAGAAATACATTTCTGAATCGGCACACAAGACTGGGTGGTCGCTGTATCATGCTAGTTGGCTATGCGGTTGAAAAATGCGGGCTCTGCACTCATCGACTCGAACATCAATGGCCTAGTCTAGAGTCGCCCCCAAGATTCAACAAGAGTATTCGACATTCAGTGACAAAGTTAGAAGTAGTTGTAAACACTCTACAAACTAAGAAATGCACTATTAATTCAACAATCGCATGGGAGAAGCGGCTACTCACTGCTCTGTATTTATCATGTCCTTCCTGTTACTCTGTGCTAAATTCCACCAGACTAATAGTCTAAGGACTTTATAGCTACATGGCGGTGATCTAGGTATTCACAGGCATTCATTCCCACTTCATAAAGTTACCTTACCTAGACCGGGGCGGCGCAGCTTCCTGTAGCGGGCCAGGTGGAAGGTATAATTACATAAAATCACTGTGGGAGATGATCTAAGACTAAATGAAAGGGATTTAAAAATACTGTTGAACTGTGAATATTTTTTTATTATTATTTAAAACTTTTCTCAAGTTATTTTGTCACCGGGGATGTATGCCGTTAATCCAGACCCATGGATTAACGGCGTGTTGTTTTTCCGCAAACATTGTTCCATACCAGAGGAAGTTACAAGTTTGGTACTATGGTGCAGTTGAGGCAGACGTCATGGGCGCAACGGTGACATTTCCCGTCGGCTACGGAGTGGGAAGTCATGCCGGAGCACTGGCAGCATGTCCATCCGTCTGCACTCATGATTGGGTTTGGTTTTTGAGAAAGAAGGGGCCGTTAGACGAGGTATGCTTACCGACTGCTTGCGACTTGCAACTGTGATCGAGCTATCCGTTGTGGTTGCTTGCAAGTGATGGTGAGAATGATGGTGAACGATGCGAGGCTTGGAAATCTGTTTATGGGATTATTTCACGGGTTTTAATAGCCCGTAGATTCAGAATACTGTCCTATAACAAACTCTCTTGCCATGGTAATGACAGGAAGGAGTTAATAGGAATCAATACATGCTTGACACTGTTAGTAAACGTTGGTCTTTGATAATGCTATTGTTATGTAAAGCTACCGCTACTGGCTTAAGCACGTCATTTGTTCTTCCCGAAAGAGCTTGTTGAAGATCAAAAAGCGTGGGTCAAGTTTCGACGTATTTTGCTAAAGAGCTTGTGTCACCTACTAAAACTGAAACTCGTCGGCAGGAGATGATGGCGCACTCTTGACTGATGACGGTGGAAAACGTAGCCATCTCTCGAAGCGTATGTTCCCATCTCCTCAGGGCCAACTCCCGGCGAGAGCTGCTAGCTAATGTTCCATCGTCCCACGCGAGCTCTTCTCTTGATCCAGTGACTGGTGAGTATTTCGGCGTGTTGGCAGCGACACGACATAGCTAGAACAATGGGGACTAGTCGACATATAATAACACTAACACTATCGCTACCATAGCTAGAACTTGATAACGCTACCGCGTGGTAGTAATTATCCTTCTAGTAGCAACATACAAACAAAATCCAAGCTGAGGAGAGCAGAAAACACCCCCTTTCGCGAGCACGAGAACTACACTATCCACTTGAATACCTCTCCTCCAACGTATCGACAAGAATAGGCGAAAGTTATCGCTCCGTAAAGCATGTAACATAACCCCTCACGCTTCGGGGCCTTGGACGAAGGAGTACCTAGATAATAGAGCTCCGTAGACAAGCATATCAAGTGACCTGCAAGAACCGAGGTTTGAGTGCAATTCTCAATAGCTCTTCTGAGTGGCTATATCACCACGCCCCTTCTTCATACAAGAGGAGCCCTTACGTTCTGGAGGGGGTAAAATAATCTCCGCCATGCTGTCAACTGGCTCGACGTCGGTGCGTCCCTGCTATAGGCCCATTGAGAGTACCGTATTCACAGTTGAGGGCAGTGAATTCAAAACGGCGAACATATCTCCAGGCAACCCTGTCTGGCGGCAGATTAGCGTTGTAGAAATAAGTTCATGTTCAAATGCAAACCTGCGACACAGGGTCGTCATGGTAAATGATTGAACCCCGTATACAGGGTGATAATTAAATGCTCCAAAACAATGCACAGACCGAAGAATGTATGAATCGCGCGATTGATGCTGACCAGCTGCCGCATGTTCCGTGTGGCTGGGCTGGCTTAGAGGTTGTTCGAGGCTCTTCCTGTCTGATCACCAATTATCGAAGTTGCCAAATCCACCCGTTTTCGGCTTCTTCTTCACCGGCTCATCCCAAGTATCGAGGTCCTCTTCTATAATCTCGTCGTCTAAGGTTTGACGTAGCTGGGTTGCTTTGAGGTACTTCCCTACGTCTACGCCGCCACTGTTCTGTTCTACAGTGCCGTCAGCTCTAACCCGCTTCCCAGTCCAAGTTATCTTATCGTCCTCGGTACCGCCTGTTCTTTTTATTTCCGCCTTGGTCTCTGCAGCTTTATCACGCTCGGCCTTTTGTTTCTGAAACTCCTCAAATGGGTCTAGGTAGACGACGATCTCCTTCATGAATATTTTGTTCAATGGCCGATCCGAACCATCTACTTCGACAGCTTCCATTTTACTAAGAACGTCCATGCCGCCCACGACCTTTCCGAAGATGGTGTGTTTTCTGTCGAGATGTTTCACTGGCCGATACGTGATGAAAAACTGGCTAGAGTTGGTATTCTTCCCCTTGTTGGCCATGCTCAGTATACCGCGGGAGTCGTGAGTATTTGGGCCTTCGAATTCGTCCTGAAAATTCTTGCCCCATATGCTGGCCCCGCCTCGACCGGTCCCGGATGGGTCGCCGCCCTGGATCATGAAGTTTTTGATATTGCGATGAAAGGAGACGCCCTTATAATACCCCTTCTGCGCGAGTCTAGTGAAATTCCACACAGCCCGCGGGGCATACTCGGTGAAAAGCTCAATGTTCAAGTCCCCGAAATTTGTCTCGATTCGTGCATACCCTCGTATCTTGACGCGCTTGGGCTTCAACATGTATTCCTCGTCCGTTAATATCGCTCGTTCACCGCTCGTTTCGGGCGTCAGCCCCGTACTCGTAAAGCTCGCCGCGGCCCTCCCCGTTGTATAGGTGGCAGCATTGTAGGGCGTCTTTTTGTCTTGAATCATGGTTGGTTTTGCAGCGCTGCCTGTGCCAGTCTTGATAACAGCGGTCGAGGAACGATTGACATCTCGACCAGCCTCGCGCTCTCGCCTCGCCTTCTCAACTGCTTCTTTGGCTCTCAGAACTTTGTCGCCGACCCTGCCTAGGGCACCAATGTTGACATTGCCCTCCTTTCGCTCCTCTTCTTGTTCGCTCGTCAATAACGCGTTCTCACCGTCCTTGATGTACTTGAATCGGCTTAGATCTCGGTTGGCCGCATTCTGGGGGTCTTGTAATGTGATGATGTCCGAGCGACTGAATTCGGAGTCGTCTACCAGGTCCCGCCACATCTTGGTCTTTATGTTCATCTTCTCGATCGTGTCATAAGCGAAGACATTGGCATAGGTCCCGTGTCGGATCGCGACGATATGCGTGTTGTCTGTGAATACCTTGAAGGTAACGGGGTCTATGAGATCGCCTTTGCCATCACTCCCCGTGCCGTCGGCGGCTTTGCTATCGACATCTGCGTTCCGCGCAAAGTTGAGCTTGACGAGATCGCGAGCAGCGAGAGGCTTTCCGTCGACGGGGTTCGTCTTCTGCTTTTCAAGCCATTTTGCGATGATCTCGGCGTCAAAAATGGTGCCGTCGGGCGTGCAAACCGGGTGCTTGAATGGCTGGAGGCTCGCGGCACAAAAGTTGAAGGGTAATCGTCGAAAGGGAACGCCGGTCACCTTAGATCGAGAACCAGTATTGGCAGAGAAGGAGTCCGAGGAAGCCCACTCGGAGTGTGTGATGTAGAGCTTGTCCGTGCCTTTCCCCATCTTGGGTAGATAGGTAGGCTTCGATATTGGAGAATCTAAGTGACCAAGACGGCTTGATAAATAGAGGCAGTGGAGGTTGGGAAACGAGGTCTCGACCCAAGCCGATTCGCGAGTGATGAATGAGAGAAGGTACTTAAATGTTGAGAGGATCGCAATGCGGCGCTTGGACTTTGAGTCTGGACTGGCGATCTAGGCTTAGCTAGGTACCTACCTTTCGCGCTACAGTTAGCTTATCGCGATTAGATAGAAAACCCCAGGAGGTACATATGTACCTTAGTAGAGGTATATGTCGAGGTACCTAGGTACCTTACCTACCACATGCAGTCCTTAGGTGGTACCACCTTAGGTACAGAAGCTGTGGCTGTGATGGCTGTAGGGGGTGCAGGTGGCTACCAGTGTATGGCTGTGGAAAATAGGGGTACTTAGGTAGTAAGGGGCAGGGAAGCCCGCTCAGGTGCCTCAGTGAGAGTCCCTGGGAGCCAGCACACTGGAGTTCATATCCTGAATCTACCCAAGTTTCGATATCTTAGAAGAAATAAAGGGCGAGGTGCAGCAAGTCAAAGAGGTTATATGCTTATATGCATTCTATAAAAGGCCCGCGTTCGTCTAGACTCGAGTTCTCGTCCCCGGGGTCTTTCCTATGCTGCTGATCGTGGGAATAATGCTGTTTGACGTCCTCCGATGCATACTACCTGAATGCACAGTCCAACCCTGTTGCTGGCTGAGAGTGATGACCTCCGAGAAGTCGAGGCCGGCCTTGACAATGACGAGTCCATGTTTATTGACGAAGACAAAATCACCTTTGGGCGTCATGGCGTATAGCATGTCTCCATTGACATTTATCCACTCTGAAAGAACGAAGAAATGCCGCTTTCCGTACGGAGCGCTATTGAAGGTGTTAAGGTCGAGACTGCAAACCCAGAGGTCTCTGTCGAGAAATATCAAGGTTGATCCAATTACGGCGATGGCATCGCGTAGGACTGGGGCCAGAAGTCCAACCCTTGATCCTAGAATGCTGGTGTCTGCTATCGAATCCGAAGAGAGTATGTCCCAACAGAAGAGATGAGTGCCTGACGTGTCACCTGCAGCCTTCACGACTTCAACAACGGGCGAACTGCCATGATAGGTGACATCAACGAGCGTGTCTTTGCTTAAAGATAAACCATCTCGATGGATGGGTACCCCCGTCTCCGATGTAAGCTCCTTGAAGTCTGACCAGTCAAACACTCGAGCTACGGTTGTTGTGAACATGATGAACGCGTTCGGTGCCTGGGGATGTACAATCATTGACCGAAGCCCGCTTTCAACAGGTGTTCTTATGCTGATCACCCTGCCTGAAGGCAGCTCCCAGAGTTCATCCTTTTCTCTCCCCATGACCAGGAGGCGGTCATTATCTGGATTGGTGAGCATGCCAGTAACGGCGCTATTGAATCTTGTGTCCGTTAATATCTTAGCCTGTAGCCCATTTGAGGCCAAGGGGCTGATGTCGGCCATTAAGATCCTCCCAGCCTCATCTGCAGATACCACAACATGCTGGTGTTCAACGATAGCAATAGCCACCACAGACGTCCAACGAGAATGTCTATAAAGTACATTCAATTCTTGGCCATCTGCTGCTGAATAAAGCGAAACTTCACCATTCGTCTTCCCGCAAACCACCCGTTCTCCATCGGAATAGCACGCTATGAAGGTGATTTCTGGATTATCCGGGTCCGCTAAAGTCCCAAATATCCTCGGAGCAAGTGGAACCTGGCTACTGGTATCGCTTTGTGTTCTTGTATCAGCATCCCTCTGACCCAGAATGGGAGGCCCCCATACGCGGGCTTGTGATTCTCTGCAGTCAATGAGGCGCAAGCCATTGTCACTGAATACCACACTTCTTACTCCTTCCTCTTCATAATTTATACGATAGATCAGGGATAAGAATGTGCTATCAGACCCGTCGAAGTCGTACACCTCAATCGTACCGCGTGAATCGCCTGTAGCAAGACTTTTACCATCCGGTGAGCAGGCCAGTGCATTGGCACACACATTAGGCTTTTTATACCGAAGTTCTGTTGTTCGTGGGTCGAAGACCAGAAGATCCCCATCGGCGCTGGAAACGACTAACGCGGACATCTCCATGTTTGGATTAAATGTCATTGCGTCAATCCCGTTGCTTGTCACGGAGCTGCAGGAGCCTAAGAGAGCACCTGATCCTGTGTCAAATATCATGATCGGGTGACTACGGTACCCGACCGCAAGCAACCCCATTTCTAGCGCGAATGCTGCCTTATTAGGTGGTTGATCGGGGATCTCGGACTTGGTTTCGTTCCCATCCCAGGGAACTGTTAGGACCTCGCCGGTTTCGACGTTACTTCGCCAACAGTTAGCAGGTTGAAGCAGCTCATAGAGCCACAGGCGTATTACCTAGTAATGATCTTATTTGCTCTATTCGCGTGGATTAGTAATTGTGACGGGAAACACATCGCAATCGGCGGTGAGAATAATTGAGACGACCATATTTGTGATGAGGACCTGTGTTCCCAAACGACGACGTGCTTTTGGCCTGCTGAAGCAAGGAGGCGCTCATCTGTGCTGAATTCAAGTAGCTTGACACGTTCTGGATGGCGCATCGTCGAGAGATGCTGAACTGTCGCACAATCATATAGAGATACTTGGCCCGTGGACATGCCGATAGCAAAGCAGGTTATTCCATGAGCCACTGTCGTTGTTTTTCCCTTCGGGAAGTCAATGCGGATCAGGCAGTCATCCCAATCTAACTCTCTCGCGCCCTTGACTTGTAACGACCGAGTTTGCGTCGTGAACGAGGTAGATATTATCGACCCCGTAGGGCAGAACGGTGGGACCAGGCAATGGATTGACGAAGGACAGCTGAGGAGTTGTGATCGGAACTTTGCGCTAACTCTGAGGATATCATTTGCCCAAGCATCCACCAATTGGATGTCCTTGTCTATAGAAGGTACATATTTGGTTCTCCGTCTTAGGTAACCAGCAAGATTGATAGCGGTACGGTTGATAGGTTGGAGACTTCCTGCCTGCGCGATGAGCTCGAACCAATAGAGAACATTTGTCTTGAGAAACCGGCAGAGCTCATATATCGTGGCAGTCTCCTCAGAATTTGACTGGTACAAATGTTCTGCGAAGAACCGAGCGGCGTATTCGACCAATGACGTGTCAACGGCCATGGAAAGTTTGGTCCCTTGAAGAGGATGGAGACCTTGAAATATTTTAATAGCGTCCGTTGCAAGACACTTGCACAGTATATAAGCCAAATGTCCGTGCCGCTCGCTCTTCTTGACGGCCAGAGCAGAGTCCAGGTCTTCACTCAAGAGGAATTCCCTAGCTGTCTCATGTATCATGTGAACTCTAGAGGCTTGATCGATGAATACGAGTTGGCCGCAGACTGTCGAAATGGACTTCTCCATGTTGTGAGGCGTCTCATTAATATCAAGCTTGATAGCACATCGCAGTTCGTCTATTGTAAGCGGACGGCATGCCAAAGTTACCCAAGATAGGATAGATCTAGCAAGTTTAGTCCGCCGCCTTTCACTTTCAATCGCTTCCAGCATTTTATTGTACATACTGTACAGATCGTTAGGCACATCTCGTAGAATTGCCTCAATGTCTTCATCTGTATAGGCACTTTCGAACTCTTGCAAGACCAGCCGTACCCAGAGAAAAGACCCCTGGGACTTGGTGAGAATTCGTCCGCTCAGCTCGTCGACGTTCTCGAGTGAAAGATCTTCCAGTCTGGCGGAAATATAGGCGTGCATATCTTCGGCTGTGAAGTGTCAGCATCAGTAGGCGAGTCGATAAATGGCATAGGATGTGGTAAAGAGGCCAATAACATGTGAATACCTGTATCATGATTGGTTAACGACCGTCTTACTGCCCGCGGCCCAAGGGACGTGATACCACGCTCAATCTCGTCGGTGCTTCGACTTGTAATGAAGAGTCGGATACCGGAGGGAAGTTGCGGAAGTAGCTTGAACCAACTAGATAATTTAGCACATTCGTCGAGAGCGTCGACGACCCAGATATGAGACGTTATAGTGCTGAGCCTGAAGATGGCGTTGACAAACAGCTTTCTCCAAATCGCCCTGTCATCTTGCTGTTCCCATGATTCGCCATCCCGCTCAAGCTGTAAAATGCGTTGTGCAATGCTCGGGTCATTGAGTGACATTTGGTAGGCAAGGCTACGGAAACAGTCTGCCAGACTCGACCTGCCAGCTTTCCCATGCTTGAAGAAGAAGTAATTGCACTTGAGGTTCTGCGTGCTTAGCTGGTCAATTAAATGACTGCAAAGCACGGATTTTCCAGCTGCAGGACGCCCAGTGAGCCAGAAAATCGGTGGGCCATCCGGGCTTCCTAACTTCCAGCGGCTCAGATCAGGTTCCTCGGTAAGCCAAAAGCAGGACCCTGGATGCCTCAATTCCTGTAGAGCAGCAAGATCGTCCTCGTATGCCAGCTCGGCCACGCCCAAGATACTCTTTAACTGAGATATTGTCTCGCGTGGAGGCGGATATGAATCTGGTAGCTTATCAGGAGACGATTACTGGCAAACTTTTTGGCTGTGTACCTACTTTCAGCCTTTATCATATCAATTGCAGTGATCAGAGCATTCCGGAGTTTCTTATAGTTAGGATCCATCGCATTATCGAACTTACACACCTGGCGGTGATCGGCATCCATGGAAGAAATCTCCTCGTTGCCAAAGCCTAGGGTAGCTGAGTGCCTCTCCACAACCAGCTTGCTCACGACCATCATTTTGAGAGGCAGAGTCTCGTAAAAAGACCATAGGCGCAGGTCTGTGGCATAATGACGGAAGGTATCATTGATCTCAGCGAGTACAGCAGAGTTTGGCAAAAGATCATTCACGAACGGCTTTGCTCCCCAGGCGACCGTGAGCATACTCTGAAGGATGCTAGCAAGATCAGACCCTCGGTGAGGGGTCCCAAGGAAGAACATGGAATGGATCCTTTCAGCCAGAGCCTTACAAGTAATATCTTGACGAGCAAGAATGTATGCTTTCTTCACAACACATCCTCCCATACTATGGCCTACCAAGATTAGCTTGG
Organism: Nemania sp. NC0429; assembly: GCA_022578495.1. NCBI lineage: Eukaryota > Fungi > Ascomycota > Sordariomycetes > Xylariales > Xylariaceae > Nemania > Nemania sp. NC0429. The sequence continues at coordinate 216,418 of MU392168.1, read as the reverse complement.
TGTTGCCCCTCCTGATTGATGGGTTGTTCCTGATTTCCCCCAAGAGGGACTGAGCGAAATCGTGAATATTCAGGATACTCTGACGTCGTTCAGTCCAGTCGGCGTTATAGCCAAATGAGTGAATACGGACATCTCCGAAATTCTCGTCCTCTGGGAGCCATGCTTTTGGCCAGAAATGGAAGGGGTCGACACTCTTGGCCCATGTTTTCCGGCTGCCACCACCAAGGCCATGCACAAAGATGATATCGACAGCTGGGGTTGCTTCTTGTGGTTCGTGGAGGGTAGTCAAGCCCAAGGGGCCCTTTTCGCCGCCCTCCTCGTCAATGCCGAGCAGAGAGATATTACTCTCAACTCTGCTGGATCGGATCGTAACAGATGAACTATATTGGGATTGATCGGGATCTTGTCGAGAGAGAACGGGAACGAGCAACCGCTTTCGGAACTAGGAAACACCCGATTAGCTTGAAAGTGACCCTCTCGTTGGAACGATCTGAATTCTTAGGGCTGTACAATCGAGGGTGGAGGAAACTACATGATTCATCTCGATACGTCGTGTAACGAGATTCGCGGTAACTAAATCGGCATTGTCCGAACGTGACTGTTGTTCCGAATTCGAGAATAAAAGCCAAAAACTCTCACGATGATGAGTATGATGCTCAAAATTATATACCTAATGAATTGATGCTTGCTATTCCATCGTCTCAGCCCTTACAGAGGTGCGGGGAGTTATTACTGGTGGCTTGTACAGTACATAGCAGGGTGGCTCGTGGATCTATTGTATTTTTGCCCTGGACTTCGCCGTATTCTGGTGCATGGGAGCGAAAGTAACCTTCCGGAAATAGGTAGGCATATTCAGAGCTCCAGCTAATAGTGTACGTGGAGTTCACTAGGAACGAGCCCCGAATCAACGACTTACCGCATATGGAGGTCCACTGAGCTAGTCCCAAGGGGCCCTGTCAGCAGTAGGCTGGTCGTTTTCCTCGTCAAAGATGTTGAAGCCAATATGCGGCGAAGGGTCGAGGAAACGAACAGGGCCTCTCTGGGACGATAGATCCTCGATGCTCCGAAAATCCGTATCACATAGTTGGAAGAGTTGGAGGTTCTGACTCAAATGGTGCTCCTGTATCGACTTTGGAACTACTGGGATTCCCTTCTGCACAGCCCACGACAAAGCTATCTACCGAAGGATGAGTTGGCTTTCCATTAAAAAGTAACAGAATATTCACCTGAGCTGTACTCTTACCGAGCCTCGAAGCTGTCGTGATGAGCTTATTTAGAGGTTAGCGACATAATTTGAAGCGTAAGAGGCAACTGCCTACTGTCGGATCGTCGATTGGCCGCGGGATTTCGGCATGAGCACGAACGACGCCCACGGGTCGGCCGCCGAGGGGTTGATGTGCCATCAGCAGGATACCGTGCTGTCTCGAAAACTCTAGCAGTTCATTCTGTGGGAGATACCTATTTTTATGAGCCCCTGATTTCTGACTTTAACTACTTTGTTTGATAAACTACTGACGGGTGCAGCTCAACTTGGTTTACCGCTGGGACTATCTCTGCAGCCGACAACAGATTCTTCGTTTTAAGTATGTTGAAGTTCGAGAGCCCTAATCATTGGTTACTGTGATCAGCACAATTTCGTGGCGTCGGCTTACGGCACATACCTATTGATCGCACTCTACCAGTCTTCACCAAAGCTTCCATCGCTTTCCAGGTCGAAGTATAATTGCGTGATAATTCATAATCAATGACCGGTTTTCCATTGCCACTTGCGTGCCGGATTGTCCTCAAATCCTCGTCCGCTTTGTATGCATGGGGGACTTGTTGGTATAGTTAGCCTAGGACTCCGCATGTCCTAACTAAAGCCATGTAATGTGGTGCGGCGGGGCTTTTCATACAATGCATCAAATACAAGTCAACTATTTTTCTATCAGTTGGCCGCTTGTGAAGTGTGATCTGAGTTGACTGACCGTAGTCAAGATCTGCATCTTTCAACGTTTGGGATAAGGCCTTCTCGACACTTCCGGGCGCATGCGCAGTCTGTGGTCTGCAGTATATTGTTATTTCCCTTTGGACTCGACCCTCAGCAGTTGTAGCAGGTAGTACAGTTTGGAGGTCACAAATATCTCCTCCCGAGGAACGCCGGACTCTTTAATACCTTGCCCAATCTCCTTCTCGTTGCCGTACGCAGAAGCACCATCGATGTGTCTGTAACCGAGTTTTAAAGCAAGTTTGACAGCTTCCTTTACCTTCGAATTGTCCTCATCTCCTTGGAATGTTCCTAGACCTATAGATGGAACCCTGTTACCGTCATTTAGAACGAAATATTTCGGCACAGCCATGGCGAGTTAGACACAAGAAAAGGAGAATACTTTCAGGGCGTAGAGGATCACGAGTACTAGAGGAGAGATATTCGGCGCTTGCCCCCACTGACTATCCCAGTCACAGATACAAGCCGACCCCTCACCAGACTCGTTGGCCACATGGTGCTGGCATAATATTATCGGCTGAAATAAAGTGGACGAGATAGAATAGAAAGGCCGGGTCTATTGTTTTTTGGTAGTTCGTTGTATAGGATTTATTACTTGACACTTCTTCGATAGCCATTAGTCAAATCGAACAGCCTAACCAACTCGTTCGAAGACGCCCCTTGATCAGCGTCTAGTTTCAACATGGCGCCATTAAGTGTAGATGAAAATGTTATCAAAGGTCGGTTTGGCACAGGGTTATGAAAGTAGTGCTCACACATTAGTAGTCCTGCTGAGTGTCAAGAAGATTGTGTCCGTAAGCAAGTCAGATGAATCTGCCTGGGCAAAGGCATCGCGAATCGATGTACTGCACGAAGACAATAGCGAGGAGAGCTACTTCATGAAGGTGTGGAAGCACCATATATTTCTGAAGACTACACTAATCGGTTCACAGGTCTCCCGAGGACATCATGGACTTGAGTCACTGAAAGGCGAATTCGCATCTACCTCAGAAATATACGAAATTACGCCGGATTTCTGCCCTAAACCGATTGCCTGGGGCACCTTCAAGACGGACGAGGACTCTCATTTCTATATTTGCAAGTTCTACGAATTCACCGACGGATTACCCGACCCAAAAATGTTCTGCGCAAAGCTTGCAAAACTCCATTCCTCCCATACTTCGCCAACGGGCAAGTTTGGTTTTCATGTCGTCACATACAATGGCGATCTTCCGCAGTATAACACTTGGTCTGACAGTTGGGAAGCCTTCTTTGAGATCGGGTTTAACCGTGTCTTAAAAATCAGGGAGGCCCGCGCAGGGCCATCTGCCGAGCTCGATGAGCTTCTACAGCCCTTCTTTGAAAATGTGATCCCGAGGCTCCTGCGTCCTCTAGAGACCGGTGGAAACACCATCCAACCATCTCTAGTCCACGGAGATCTCTGGTGCGGCAACGCCGCTATCACGGATGAGGATACCAAGGACGGCATCGTTTTCGACCCGTCTAGCTTTTGGGGTCATAACGAGTGTACGATCCTAGCTTCATTTTCATCCGTCTATGTATATCGCTGATAATCATAGACGAGCTTGGAAACTGGCGTCCCGAACGAAACAAGTTCACACCGAAGTACTTCGATGCGTACCACTTGCACATTCCCAAATCAGAGCCAAAGGAGGATTATGACGACAGAAATGCCCTTTATGCAATGTAAGTCTTCTCGTCACATCCGAGATCGCACTGCTAATACCTTCCTTAGGCGCTTTAATTTGAACGCGGCAACGCTATTTCCGACTCAACGGGTGTATCTTGACATGTGAGTAAGGGGGCGAAACCACAAATGGGTAGCTTCTTAACGGAATGCAGGGTGATTGATGAGATGAGGAGGCTCGTACAGAAATTCCCCGATGGATATACGGGCGACAGTCCTCGTGCAGATATTATCGCACGCCGACATGCGAACGCGATGGCAGTCAATCAGAATGCAGAGGTCCAGCAACACGCTGGAGGTGTAGACGAGATGTCCGCTCTTCCAACCAGACAGGGTCAACCCGTCTCGGGAGAGATATAACTCTGATAGACTTTTGCCTCACTGTCAGCTTTATTGCTACTCTATTTTCAATGGGAAATATTGTAGCGGGAATACTAGATTGAAACTCGCGATTATTGTTTAACGCTATTAGCGAATTCGGGATAGGGTCCTCATACTCGCATAGGGGGCTCGGGCTACCAGGTAGCGTATTTCTGAGCAGGAAGGTCGACCCGGCTCCAGGACTGCCGGGTGGAAGGAAGTATGACATGGAAGCGTTAACTATGACCACCGCGAGGATTACCATGAGTGGAATGACAACAGTACACTGGAAGACGGATGATATACCTAATCGGCGAGCAATCTGATAAGCCGTCCTTCAAGTTGAGTGAAATGTACAGTTATCTTAATACTCTATATCTAACACAAGTTACTACTTAACCCGAAAATTCTGATCCCTAGAGCCTTATGACTTTGCAATCCCTATGTAGTCGGAAATATCACGATTTTGGCTTCCGATCCCAATCATAATTCCATTCAGGCCGAGATGTATCATTCGCTCAACCCAGGAATGGGCTATATTACAAGCGGCATAACTAATAGAAGTTATTCTACGAGCATGGTTAAAGGTGTTTTTTAACTATTCGCATCTTTACCTTGCGAACTTTCATAAGATCGCCTACTTTATATACTCTCCAGTTTGATGATGAGAATGAGAGGACGAGTTTAGACGAAGCTAAAAGCTGTCCCTACTTCGTACAAGCCGTAATGGTCTGGCTATGTGTACTAATTGCGACTATTTTCTCGGCAGCCGCTTTCTCTGCATGATGTTCAATAAATCTTCGGCATTCATCACATGGGGCGGTGGCGCAGCTGGGAGCGCGTCAGACTGAAGTCAAACTTCATCAATTATCTGAAGGTCATCGGTTCAAGCCCGGTCCACCCCAGCCTCTTAACATTCTTTTTTTATTCTTTTTTCTCCTTCCTTTCTCCTTTTCTCTCTGTTTTATTTTTTCTTTTTATTTATAACTTTTACTTCGTACTTCGATTTTATCCAGGTAGCCTAACTACTTGCTAGCTATGAAATGAAGTGTGGGTGCACGATGGTTTACACTAGATGGTGGGTTAAATATACCTCTTGGATACCTGCTAAGACCTATTCAGAACTCACACCACCCACATGTACTCAGTACCTACGCAAGGTACCTATTTAGATCGTAGCTCCTGACGCCACAAGTTTTGACTAACCTAACTCGGTAACAAGCTCACCATAAGGTAACGCTGTAGCGTGCATGTACGAGATACTTAGCGTGTTGTCGCAGGGGGTGACAACGTAATGCTTCCCAGTTGAGAGTTTTGGTCTCAAAATGATTTGAACTTATCATACATACACTTCGTACCTCCACCACTGTCCGAGTTGCACCCTTTTCCAACTCCCGACTCCAGGCATTCCCTCTATTCATCCAGGACCGCGACGCTTCACAGTATCGACCTAATCGATAATACGAGCAGACGACACCGGCAACACTGATCCGCGCTCGTGGTGCCTGACAAGGCTGCTCTTGCGCGCCGACGCCTCATCACCAACCCCAACGCCATCATGAAGCGGTGGCTATCGGCATTGACGGTGCTGGGCTTGTCCCTATGGACTGCCCGGGCATTGGAGGTTCAGATAGTACGTTGATGCCCGGCAAACCATCTCTCCTATCCTCGTCCGTCCGTCCGTTGTCTATCGTGTGTCGTGTGCTACGTGTTGTCTTCTTGTCTCTCGCTCATCCAGCTCTATTATAGGATCAAACCGACGAGAATAGACAGAAATGCGCTGGTATGCTTCCTTCTCTCCCATGCTTCTTCCTGCCCTTCCCACGAACTGCGACCTCAACCGCGACTCTTGCTCACTCATCCCGTATCGCAGGCATGTACAGCAAAGCTGCCTGGGGCGGCCCGGTCGATCCCTTTATCCTCGCCGTATTCCCGAACGACACCATTAAAGCCGACGAAGACCCCATCGTGAGCCTGATCATCTTCGAATGGAAGGACCAGAAATTGATCGGAGCGTTCCCCGACCCCGAAGCCTTCAACGTATGCGCCATATCTACCAACTGCCTACGTTGAATGGGTGCTAACAGCCACTCTAGAAAGAGCTGATATGCGACCAAGATAACGTCAACAGCAAGCTCTGCGAGAAGGCCCACCTAGGCGAATGGATTCTGGCTCCTAACGCGACTCAAGAATCGGGAAACCTAATCTTGACGCAGGCCGTGCACGTCAAATCCTCTGCTCCCATTCACTATCCCATTAAGAAGACGGGCTACTATTGCGTCGCCGCATTTGGCTTTCCCGACGGCGATTTCAAGGGCGTTGTCGAGTTTCGCGAGGCGTATGGTGAACTTCCAGCGACCCAGATACCGAAGCTCCCGTTTTACGGCGGCATAACCATCCTATACGCCGTTGTTGTCGTGTATGTTCCGAATAAACCATGACCACCACGGTCCACATACCGTTACTGATTCTAGGCAGATTCTGGGGTTTCCTCTATTATCAGCATAGATATGATATCTGTAAGAAACCACCCAGAATCATTCGCGGGGCCGGGTTAACGTGTAGATCATAGTGCCCGTCCAAAACTATATCACGGCGATTCTGGTTTTCCTGGTTGTTGAGATGCTTCTAACCTGGGGCTTCTACGGTAAGCATCCCAATACCCTGTCAACTATACAGACACTTATAATTCTAGATTTCCTCAACCGGAACGGTTCCAGTATTGGGTCGAAAGTCCTCTTGATCATTGTGGCTATTCTGAATGCATTCCGTAATTCATTTTCGTTCTTCTTGCTACTCATTGTCTGTATGGGCTATGGTGTCGTCAAACCATCGCTGGGCAAGACGATGATCTATGTTCGATGGCTAGCCATCGCTCACTTCGTTTTCGGGCTTGTCTACGCCATCACCAGTCTCGTTGTTTCACCTGACGCTGCCGGTATGTTTGATTCATATATCTGCCGAATGCGCATATACTGACCACTACCAGGGCCGTTTGTCCTTCTTATCGTACTTCCGTTGGCTGGCACTCTGACTGCCTTCTATGTGTGGACACTGAACTCGCTCAACTTTACGCTGAAGGACTTGCGTGAGCGCAAGCAAAATGCCAAAGAGGCGATGTACAAGAAGCTTTGGTGGTGTATTCTGCTCAGCATCTTGGTCATCTTTGGCTTCTTCTTCTTCAACTCTTTCTCTTTCGCCTCGGCTTCGGACCCCGACTATGTTCCCTTTCACTGGAAGTCTCGGTGGTTTATCCTGGATGGTTGGCTGAATCTAGTTTACTTCGCTGACGTGGCCTGGGTTGCCTACGTTTGGCGGCCGACTGCGAACAATCGCCGATTCGCAATGAGTGATGAGCTTGCTCAGGACGATGATGGCGGCTTTGAGTTCGCTGACGTTGGGGCACCAGATGACTCAGATGATGAGGAGGCACAGATCGGGACGAAGACTGCAACGCCACAGCCGGCACCCACAAATGGCGCCCGCGTAGCCTCGCAGAGCACGACTAGAGCTCCGGCGAAACCGGCGTCGCCGCGCGACTCATTTGACGGCGAGACCATATTCGCCGTCGGCGAGGACGGTGACAAGTTCAGCGACGACGAAGACGGGGAAGAGGGGTCGAATCTGGTAGGAAAGAAGAAATAGGAAAATTCTGTCCGGTAATGGCGAAGACGGAGTCGACCAAAAGGAAATGGGGGTACTGCCGAGATGCGTACTCTGCTCTGTCTGGTGGTTTATTGCTGCGCTTTTTTTTTTATTGTACCAGTATAGAGGCTCCTTGTACGTGGCGTTGGATGGCATTGATTTGGCACTTATCACGAGTGCCCCCAAGGCAGTCAGTACCGACACCATACACACAGCCTTTGTTTGGTGTTGCATGTAATTATCGCTCTCCTGGGTCGGACGGGAATACGGGGTTGACTGGTTGGTTGCGCTTTTATTTGTGCCAGTCACGGGTAGAAAATTGTACGAGAGTTCTTTCTACACGACGGCCCAAGAGGATCAACTAACTAATTGATTGACTAGTTAACGGCTTGGTTTCGATCGATGTGTATGTAGGTAGAGGTAGCTGTACTGATATTTTTTTAATGGTCATCAATTCATGATTACGTTTGTAGAGTAGAAACCGCGCCTCGCCCCCTCTCTCCTCTTTTCTATCTACCTATCTATCTACCTATCTATCGATCTATCCCTTCTTTGGGTCGGTGATACACACGCATGCATGCATACATACATGGCGGCGTGCGATGGGGAGAGACTTCGTGCTCTGTCCATCCATCCATCCAGCACGACTGAAGAAGAGCAAGAGAAGCAAATTACTTTACTTACTAACACTATACAGGAATCGCAAAAGGGGGGGTATACGCGCAACGTTCTTCTTCTCTCTTGCCAAGGTCCGTCTTCCTTCCTTCCTTCCTTCTCTCATCATGCTAGCAGATTGATACTTACTTAGTATCTATCCGTCAAGCGCCGCCGATGTCCCCGCCGAACCCGACGGGGCGTCTGCCGCCGCCGTTCTCGGGCAGGATGGCGAGCGCCTTGTAGACCTTTCCCATGCCGCCGGGGCCGCGATCGACGAGGCGCTTCCAGGCCCGCTCGATCTCGGCGCGCCGGGGTCCGTCGTCGCCGGCCTTCTTCGCCAGCATGTCGGCGCGCTGCGCGATGCCCATGGTCTCGAGGAAGCGGGCCTGGTCGACGGGGCCGTGGCACTCGACGCCCTCGCTCGCGCGGGTCGCGGCCTCGACGAGGGCCAGGAAGTCGACGTCGGCGCTGAGGTCCACGCGGCCCGGGTCCGCGAAGGGGCTCACGCGCGCGTGCTGGCGGATCCCGCGCAGGGAGTTGGTCGGGATCGCGTCCGCGGGGCCGTAGTCGAGGATCAGCGCGGCGCCGGAGGGGTGCGGCTTCGGGTGCGCGGGCGACCCGCCGATGCGCGTCGCGAAGTCCGAGACGTAGAGCGACGCGTCGGGACACACCTCGATCAGGGCGTCGGGCGTCGACCGCAGGGCGCGGTACCGCGGGGACGACTCCGGGAGGTACAGGGCGTGCCGGGTCTGCGAGGGGCTGAGCGTGAGCTGGAACTCCGGGACGGGCTCGTGGCGCGAGGCCGGCGGCGTGCCGAGGTCGGCGTGGGTGGTGCCCTCGGGGGTCGGCGAGACGACCATCTCTCGCCACTGCCGCGTTGGCGACGACGTGTTGGACGAGGCGGAGCGCGGGCTGCCGCTCGACGTGACGGGGTGCTGGGTCGGCGGCACCTCGACGACCTGGAAGGCGTGGATGGGCAGCGCGTCGAAGAACTCGTGCGCCACGATGAAGGGGGTCTTGCTTGCGGACGGCGGCACCGCCTTGATGGAGTCGGTCCAGACGATCGGCAGATCCGAGTACTTGCACGTGCTGTGCCAGCCCTCCTTGGACTCCCGCAATGCGGCATCCTCGCCGCAGAGAAGGGCCTTCTGCGCCGCGCGCAGCTCCTTGCTTGCCTCCACCATGTACACGGCGTCGATGGCGGATGCCATATCCTTGAAGTTCCGGATGGTCTGTCGATCACGGTTAGAGGGATGAGCAAGCAATTTTGTTTGACAGCTCACAAGACAACGTAGCGAAAGAGGGATGTGCCAAGAGAGTAGTGAGAAAAGGGCGGGTGTTATTGGCTCACCCGTAGTATGTCATCCATCAACGTGCCTCTGCCAGGACCAACCTCGATGAGCTCGACGCCCGTCCGCGGATGGCCCTGAGACATCCATTCTGCAACGAACCAGATACCGATGAGCTCGCCGAAGACCTGCGATATCTCGGGGGACGTGATGAAGTCGCCTTTCTGGCCGAACTGATCACGGCCGGGCTCGATCGCTCCCGTGTAGTAGCCGCCGACGTCAGATGTAAGACACATGCGCATGTAGCTTGCCAGCGGGATTGGGCCGGTGATCTGAGACTTTATTAGCCCTCTGTTCTCCCTATCCTCCTTTCCTTCTTTTTGCCTTCATGTCCCACGGCTCTCTGCTCTCTGCGCGGGATGAGTGACATACATTGATGGCCTCAAACAGCTGCTTTGCAAGCGGTGTTGACCACTTTCTGCTATCCTCGTCTCTTCTCACAGGTGTTGCGGACAAGGTTCTTCTCAAGCTGGAATATATCAACTTTGGAACTTGAGCTCGTGACAGAGGCCGGAGAGTTGTGCAGCTGAGCCCGGCTTGAGCCGTTCTGAATATTGTTGGTCTCATGTTGGACCAGATCTCATGTGCTCATATCTGTCTGTAGCTCTGGAAGGATCCTTCGATTATGTGTGTGAGAGTTTTTGTCTCATCGGTGCGTCTTTTAACATGTGCGCCCATGTACAAAGTGTTGTACAAATGATGATGAAGTGAGAGAAAGCTCCAAAGTCTCAAGCTCTAATACCGAAGTACTAAGTACAAATATATACTTAGGTAAGTACCCCAGGTACAAACTAGAATAAAGTTTGAGCTTGTTGTAATAATTACCTTACTTACTTTGTATCACAGGAAGGTACAGCTCAGGACAGCTTCAGAAAGAGGTATCTACTGTAATAGGAAAGCTGACCCGATTATTTTTCGACTACCTAGTACTTCGTAGATGTACCTACTGTTGTCTCTCCCCAACCTTAACCTCGAATCTTTATTGACCTTTATCTGGCCTACTTTTTCTACTTTACCTTCCACCCATATAGGTACTAATATTTCATGAAGATTGTTGAAGATATCACCCTACTACCACAACCAATTATTAGGTAGTATAATACTTGCTATTTGCCTCGATTGCTTTTATATTGCTGTTCCAAGCCATCGATTTCCGCTCCTCATCACCCACGACGTGACGGTACCAACCTCGATCGACATCGCCCCAGCCCAAATAACTAAAGCGATGAATCTTCTACGATAGCCCAAATTGCACTGCCAATACACCATACCCACCCTCATCGCAATACAATGGCGAGCAAATCACGCTGGGCCAATACCGAGGAAGACGCGGCGCTGGAAGCGAGGCTGAAGAAGGAGAGAGAGGAGAAGAAACGCCTAAAGGCCGAGAAGGCGGCAAAAGCAGAGCAAGAGAGACAACGCGCCGCCGCGGCTGAAGCGGCGCAACAACGAGAGCTACAGGCCCGGCAGCAACAGGGCGGAGCACAATCACAATCACAATTACAAGCAGGAGCCGAGCAAGAAGCAGAAGGCGACCGGCCACCCGCGAAGCGACGGAAACTCACGCCCGAGCGAGAAGGCGGTGGCGACACGAACGGCACCAGCACCGACGCCGACACGGAGAACGTGAAGAAGCTCCTCCGCTTCGAGGCCGGCGGCTGGGCGCCCTCGCGCAGCGTCGAGAACTACGACAAGCTCAACGACATCGAGGAGGGCGCGTACGGCTGGGTTGCGCGGGCTAGGGAGATCAGGACGGGCCGCGTCGTGGCCCTCAAGCGGCTGAAGCTCGACACGGCCGAGTCGGCGCAGACGGGGCTCCCCGAGACGGGGCTCAGGGAGATCCAGATCCTCAAGGACTGCGCGCACCGGAACGTCGTCGAGCTGCGCGAGGTGGTGGTCGGAGACGGGGACGGGGACGGGGATGGAGACGCGTCGGCGAGGACGAAGCCGCGGATCGAGAACGTCTTCCTCGTCCTCGAGTTCGTCGAGCACGATCTCAAGAGCGTCCTCGAGGACATGCCCGAGCCCTTCCTCGCCTCCGAGATCAAGACGCTGCTGCGCCAGCTCGCGAGCGGCGTCGCCTACCTGCACGACCGCTGGATCCTGCACCGCGACCTCAAGACCTCGAACCTGCTGCTCGACAACCGCGGGCGCCTCAAGATCGCCGACTTCGGCATGGCGCGGTACGTCGGCGACCCGCCGCCGCCGAAGCTGACGCAGCTCGTCGTGACGCTGTGGTACCGCGCGCCCGAGCTGCTCCTCGGCGCCACGTCGTACGGCCGCCCCGTCGACATGTGGAGCGTCGGCTGCGTCTTCGGCGAGATCCTGACGCGCGAGCCGCTGCTCCCCGGGACCAACGAGGTCGACACGCTGACGCGCATCTTCGAGCTCTGCGGCGTCCCGACCGACGAGTCGTGGCCCGGCTTCCGCCGCCTGCCCAACGCGCGCTCCCTCCGCCTCCCCTCCAAGGGCGCGGCCACCACGGGCTCCGTCGTCCGGGCCCGCTTCCCCCTCCTCACCGCCGCCGGCAGCGCCCTGCTCTCGGGCCTCCTCTCCCTCGACCCCGACGCCCGGCCCACGGCCAAGGCCATGCTGCAGCACGAGTACTTCCGCCAGGACCCCAAGCCCAAGCACGAGGCCATGTTCCCCACGTTCCCCAGCAAGGCGGGCCAGGAGCGCAGGAGGCGGCACGACACGCCGAACGCCCCGGGCCGCGGGCAGGCCGCCGCCGCCCTGGGCGCCGTCGACTTCAGCGGCATATTCGCCGGCCGGGACAAGGAAGAGCGGGGCGGTGGGTTTTCGTTACGAATGGTTTGATAGTTAACTTAAATAGCCGAGAACGGCAGGAAAGAAGAAGAAGAGATAAAAAATAAAAAATCGCATAAACCTCCTTTGACTTAGTGAGCTCTGTCTTGTCTATTCATCGTGCCTACCGTCTCCTCTATGTAGTTGTGCAAGCAGAATCTTTTACAAGAGAGGAAATCAAGCCAAGAAACCACTTCGTTAGTGTTGGTGCCTAGGTAGGTAGGTAGGTATGTGTGATTGTCATTAGGAGCTATATATTGGTCATCTCGTAACAGGCCTTCGGCAGGCAACGCTGAAGATTTGATGCGGCTCAGCACCTGGATTCTTTAAACCAAAATCGCCTGACCTGTTTTTCTCTTTCTTTTTACCGTCATACCCTCCTCCTTAGATCCCCGCAAGTTTATGTATGTGGCAAAAGCCGTTTAAGGACTGTATGCAAGCAATCCATGTAGTAAACGGCTTGAAATAACAAAAAATACAGTTAGAAACAAGCTTCGCAATAGAACGCCCTTCCTCCATGCCGTAATGGTGCTTCCGGAACCCCCAAATAATGATTATTAATAAGTCGTATGATATGTGTTGTGCAATGATGACGCTGACAGTTTTTCTCTCAACATTCGCTACTCGTTCTTGACTTTAGGATAAGTCGGCCCAACGAGTGTAGAGAAAAAATAAGACTTAGTGCGGCCCGCCCATTTGTTCTCGCTCATATCAGTGCCGCAACGCCTGTGACATACCACGTGAAGCTGAGTACTGTGATGAGAGTCATAGAGATAGCGAAACCGAGAGCCTGGCGGTCAAGGGGTCCCCCTGCCGCCGCGCTACAGGTAATGCACCTCCACTGGTTGAGGTCGCTATAGGGCTTTGACGTGTATAAGCCGAACTGGAAGCCAGAGTAGGGGGCGAGGTAGCCGGGTTCGGGAGCATCGGTGAAAGATCCCGCCGCGTCGTAGACAAGCAACGTGTACTGCTCGACTGGTAGCTGATTACCAATCTGCTCTCGCTGAAACTTGTTCGAGTCCCATGTGAAGGTGGCCGTGGGCGCGAACGTCATGTTCTGCGTGAGGGTCCAGGTTGCCGTCGCCCTAGAGCACGAGATGAGCACGTCGATGGCACTTGGCTTCCCTTGTAATGAGGTGTAGTTCCATTTCCATGTGATCGGGTCGGTGTTGTCAATCCGGTACATCGTCGGAGCAGCCGTCGTCGGCGGGTCAATCATAGCGACGCCACCTGCCGGATCTAGCGGATTGAATTCTGTGTGCTTCGGGGGTGCCTTTGTGGTCTTGCTGCCTCCCTTGGTAGTCGTCGATGACTGGCTGCTGTTGTCGTTGTCATCGCCACTCTTGTCATCACCCTTGCTAGGAGACCCAGTCTCTTTCGGTCCCTGGGTGGTATGTGAGTTTCCGGGCGTTGGTGTTTTTGACGCATCTTGAGCTGCATGAAGGTTAATAGCAAGCCTGTCTAGCCCGGCGTATTCTGCTTACACGAAGATCCGTCATCCTGCCGGACTACAAGAGAGTCTATGTCAGGGAGCCACCGAGACCATGCCGCCGCCAGGGGCGAAAAAGCAAGGGCGATGGTCAAGATCTGCTGCGGGCTCCTCATCTTGGTGTTTCAACGAGTGGAATGTGGAAGCGTAATAAAACGTATGCAGTCGACACGGAGAGATGGAAAGTAAATCGATGGCTAGGCTCGCTCGACAAAGAGTAAGGATCTGCTGATGACTCGGACTCGGGTAATGGTATCACGAAGCGGCCCGGAACAGGGACCGTCGAGGGCTGATGCGCTGGACGTCAAAGGGCGAAGAAACGACGAAACACCAGATGCCGGACCAAAGCAGACGATGATTCGGGCTTCGTCAACAAGGGGACAGGATGAGACCAGAGCAGGCAGAACGAGACAAGTTGCTAAAAATCAGGAGCGAGCGAGCGAGGCAGATGGTCTCTAAAGCGAAAGACAGTGGATTAGCGAGAGGAGAAGATTACCACGAGGGATGAAAGACGTCTGTCAAGTCGGCATCAATTCATTGAGACTGAGTCTGGGAGGTGAAAATGACAAAAGCAAAGAGATGAGATGATGGCTCGGAGCCAGGCGGGAAAAGCATGACCATGGTTAGGTTCGATTGGCCCTGGCGAACACGAGAAGTGTTTTGGCCGCAGGTGCATGACGCTATGACGAGAAAGGTTTGGCGGGCATAACTAATCCTGGTATGGAGATCGTGTTAGGGGGGCAGTGTAGGCAAGTACCTAGGTACATGAAGTAAACATTGTCTAGTACTAAGGTTAGGTACCTGCCTAGGAAAACCAGCCGATGCTCTACTTCTACATAATGACAGCCGTCAAGTAGTAGTACCTCTCAGTGCTGTCAGTGCTGAAAGTTGTAAGTGCTGACGACGCAGAAATAGCAACAAAAAGGACGCCAGCTGTCAGGTCGCCCGCGTCGTCGTCGGCAGAGAGAATAAATAGGTACTTGCCATGCGAACGGCTCTCCTGATGTTTACGAGCTGACTATTCTCATACGATAAGGTGGGAATTCTGTCCTCACGGCACTGTAGTCGTCCGTCTCCCTATGTTGTTGAAATAACATCGTGACCTCGGAATAATAGGTATATTGTCTCACAGTATGTTCGTGACACACAAGACGAACTCTTTTTCTCTGTCTACGTGTACACCACCCAGCCGCATACCTGCCTAGGAAAAGAGAGACCGCCAATGTAGGTACTTAGTAGACACCATCTCCACATAGACAGAAAAATCGGCACTCGACTTAGGTAGGCTTAGGCTATGTTAAAAATAGGGGTCTTTTGCGTATCACTGCCTAGGACTTCGTAGATGTTCTTCCTACAATATTAGACGAGCCATGTTATGCCAATTGAGAAGCGTGTCTCGCATCTCAATACCTACATCATGTGCCCTTGTATTTAGATCCAGGTGACATAGGCCACAATATGGCCTAGATACTGTGTTTTATATTCCCGAGTCAGGGGTTGAGACATTATGTGCCTCCGAACTTCAAATGTTCCGAAACTCTCAGGCATCGTCACAACAAGCAGGCGCTAAGGCATATCCTACCCAATATAATCACGCTGGCGCTTGGGATCTCTAGGGAACTGAGGTTGAGCCCGAATATTCCAATCAAGTTAATTTCGCCAGCATCCGAGATTCAAGTCTTGCCTGGTTGACGGGATGCTTTCCTTGCGCTATTTGAATTCTCGATGACATTGGAACTCTTGGCACGAGATGGCACCAATTCGACAACTTATTCGCATGGAATGTGATGACCTATCAGCGTGTATGCCTAAGAGTAACTTGAAGGGGGAGAGTCTTACAGGCCAGAGGGGACACAACAGCAAAGCCACGTAAGTATCTACGATCCTCTGGGCTCGCTGGCCTCGACGGGAGGATGGATTCCGTTGATGGATGAGCAGTGGGGAGCGCAGCCATAGCATTGGAACTTAAAACGATAACTTGCACAGTCCCAACAACTTCTAAGCCTCTAAACCTCTACGTTTGCTGTTCCCCAGCGAATGCTGGCGCAGTTTGGAGACAAGGCCTGGGACTTATGGCATAATTAAGACATGCTTGTCAGAGCAAAAGAGAAATGCCCAAAAGGAAGCAAGAAAAGCAATAACAAAAAAGCCAAAGCCTCTAAAAAGCAAACAGACAGCTGTGAATACTTGACAAGTCTTAGCAATTTCTCTTTAGAGAAGAGGAGTTAGCCAAGTCCGCTTGTTACAAAGCAGCTTTAAGGTTTTAAGTTAAGAACCTATTGTTGTTAAAAAGCTTTCTTCACCTCTCCTAAGCTCGCATGCACCATGCTGCTGAGTGCTACAGCTTGGTTATGTTGACTGCAGCCGGTCAGCATGGAGTGTATGTCTCAGCTGCCTTATCAACCTGCCAGTACCTTATATAACTCCTCCTCTTGACCATGTGGCGAACACCTGGAATCTTGGCTGGTTGGAGGGACACCGTTGTTGTTTGCTTAGATCCTTGTGATAGAGCTGTGGGTCTTCCTTGCATAGAAGCTCGCACAGCGAGGGACCCGAAGAACCCTTTGATCTATGACTCGTGGAAAGCATGTCTGCTTCTTAATGTCAAGGCTGGTTTGAGCCGGCTTGACGCTTGCATGAGCTCTTCGGGAGAATTGAAAGAAAACAATGCTGCCTGGTGCTATGTAGATTATAAAGTGCCTACCTACATGTAGGTAGTATATGTATAAGTATCTACTGTACACAGATGTGACATATGTACCAGGTAGCTACTATACTTGATCTCATGATTTTTGTCATAGGTGTAGTCGTCTCTACATGTAGTGTATGTAGTATTTTTTTACATACCTACCTCCCTCAAAGTACTTAGATAATGCTCACTTGGAGCTGAAGGCCTTTTAACACGAAGATATGAATAAATATCTGCTAACCTACATGATGGTTCTAGACTGTCTTGGTAACTCCGCAAAATTTAACGAAGGGTTGCTGTTTAGCTAAATTACCCCGTCAAGGAAGCAGGCAGGTAGTATGGAATAGTATTCTTGGATAGCGCTTTCTTAGGAGATCTTTTCGGGTAGATTTGCCGTAGTTTCTTGATAGTTCATGCCTGTTGGTCTGCATCGATGCGGGTGAGAGCAACCTAACACCTCCACACATACCACCTTAGATACATCTGGGCCTCCCTGGTACCACCTTGGCTGCTGTGGCAAGGAAGGCACCGTACCGCGCCCCACAGTAACCAACCATTGCTATAGGTCCATACAGTTTGCTGCCATCCACTAGTGCCAAGCTAAGTCTGTGCAACCCCTGCAGCTCTGTCCCTAACACGCTACCATCGAGCTCCCTAGCTCCCTCTAAACGCCTACACAGGTATACAGGGGTGATCCACATCCCTGACTAGTACTATCCAATAGGTTGATACTTCGCACACCTCCTTATATAATGATCTATCTTATTCTCGTCCTTCCACAACTTGTTTGTTCACTTCTGATTTCTCTCCTCGAACTTTTCTGGAGAGGGCGGTGTCTTCTCTCATTTTTCCATGGCAGCTTTAATACCAGATCCCGTCACAATTGACCGGGCCTATTTTGACACTTTGGTGCGGAGGTAAGGAAAATGCCCCAGAGAAGTGTTCCCCGACTCCCTGCGTATTTAGCCATGTCTGAAACGTCCTTATTGGCTATAAAATCCTCTTCCAGCTTCGATGTTATCATGCTGCAAATCTAATCTGATCCTTCTATCTAGGGCTAAATACGTGCGTTCGCATCTTGAGGCCACGGCCTCGGCATCTTTTCTTCTCTAACTAGGTAACTCGCGCTAGGACAAGGATGGCCAAGAGAGCCATGATGAGACTATCATCTCAGTGCCCAAGCAGGAATACGAAAATCTTCTCCTGCTTTCGCGCCAATTTGGTAACCATCTGATGGCTACATTGTAGTAGTATGTTCAAGGAGCAAGCTAATTCGTATTAGCAAATCTGAAAAGAAGTCTCCTGGGAGCCGGTGTCACGGAAGCGAGCATCGCTGTAAGTCTCCCTCGTGGCACAATACATACATCCATTCCAGTTTTAGCATGCTTCCGGTCCCATAGCGAAGATAGTTTCAACGTCACTATCGCCCCTCTCTCAGCTCTAGTAACAATGTTTGTTAGACACTCGTTCAAGATTCTACCGGTGCACCTCCGACCGACCCCTATGTGGCGGATACACACGTCTACAATCACGGCCGAAGGGATGACCTTCAAGCACGGCCCCAAGAAGCGTATAACCCAGCTGCCACGTATAGCCCAGCTGCTGCCTATAGCCCAGCTGCTACCTATGGCCCAGCTGCTACTTATGACCCGACTGCGAGTGGTACTTCTAGAAACGTCCCACACATTGAAGATGAACCCAGACTCTATGGATTCGAGGAAAACCATGATTGGAGCAGTCATGGTCACATAGGAGGCACTTTTACTCCTTCGCATTCCGCCGACGGACCGACTGATACCCATGTTGACTCTCTTTATCCAGCCCAGAAACCACAGCTTCATCACATGCGAATTTGCAAACGAACAATTGTGCTCTGTGGTCTGCCTCCTATCGTTACTCTAGGAGATGTGACGGGCGTAGTACGTGGGGGCCAGCTGCTAGATATCTTTCTTCGAAGCGTCGAGCACACTGCTTCCGTTTCATTCGTGCGAGAGGACGATGCAGCCCGATTCTACGAGCATGCCAGAAGGAACGACATCTATATCAGGAACAAGAGGGTATGTAGCCCTGATCTCTGGAGCAATATCAGCATTGCTAAAGTTGAATTAGGTTTCCATTAAATGGGCCGATCGTCAATTCATTCTTCCCGGGCATGTCGCGAACAAGATTACGACAGGAGCTACTCGAAACCTCATAGTTCGACGATGCGCTGCCCACCACACTGAAGCCAGTATTCGCGAGGATTTAGAACACATACATAACCTAATCGTGATCAAGGTGGAATTTATCGGGGGCAGCTGCTATATAAAGACTAACTCGGTGCATAATGCCATGTTCGCCAGAACATGCATGATGAGCCGCGCGTAAGTCTGCCAGTAATCTAAAGTGGCCGTATATGGAACCGACTGACCTCTTCTAGGACATACAAGGGCTCTAAGATTGAGTGGGACGGTGATGAATGTGATCAGCCTATTGAGGTTGCTCCGAAGACATCGGCCAAGTCGCTTCCCCAACGAGGGGCTCCCGCGAAACCAGCCGTGGCAGAGACACGCAATCGTTTTGATATGCTACGCCTCGACGATGACGATAACAATGAGAGTGACGATAAGTTCGACACGTCATCCGAGATGCCAAGCACTGTGGATGTTGCGGCGTAAATACTACCAACCTAGATGTCCCTGGGTTTATACATGATGGAACCCCCCCGCTAAGGGCTAGATTGACGCCTCGTATCTTATAACCGGGTCGTCCCTTTTCGAGAACTGAGGGCGAGCGGGGCTGTAATAGAAGGCTGGTACCTATGCAGCATGGAAGATGGTCACGCTACGAGATGGGGAGTGTTCGAGTTATTTATACCCAATTGCGAGATGATTACCCATGCCCTTTATGATGTTTCGTTGCCCGTCGTTCCTCTGCTCTTATGCGAGGGATGCATCTGTTAGCCTCTGATGCGAAATTTGGCATTCTGTCGGCACGAACTACTTGCCTCGTCCTTAGGTACTTCATATATAAGTAGCTTTCCGTCTCCCTCTAGGTATTCCCGTGCCGAAGAGATTATCAAGAATATTTAAGATCTGAAGACCATGAAAAGGAAGTAGACCCACTTTATACCCAGGTCCATGGTACCGGATCTTGAATATAGCATACCTCCTAGTCCTCGGCAACTAAATTTAGAAAGATGACAACAAGAGGTCAGTAGGCTAGTGGCCTTTCTCCTCAGTCATCGTCGAGTCTCGATTACCGACATTGTGATCATTGTGTATCAAGTGTAAAAAAGGTGAGTGAATAGGTATCGAACAATGAAGAGGCATTCATTTTAGCCAAACTACTTATACAGTCATTACCAACATATTGTCTGTTCCATTTTTCGAAGTGGACGTTATGTTTTTCAATTCCCTCTTCTTCACTGCTCCGAATCTGGTATTAAATGATGTATGTAACTTGTACGTCTTGGTATGTAGTGTACATACACTAAGGTAATTAGCAGCGGGGCTTTACACACTGAGGCAACTTGGTGAACCAACGATGGCTCTGACTTGGGGCTGACAACTGTGTCCATTCAGGCATTATACCTAAGTCTATGCCTGTATTCTGATCTTTGCTCTTGCTTATTTTCCCCTCCGCCATACATTTAGGACATTGTATTTCGCAACTTTCGGTTGCTGTGTACTATGTACTTCGTGGTTAATGGTTGGTGCCTTAGGTAACTTTACGAGGTAGTGTACCTAATGCCACCTACCTACCGAGGTAAGTAAGTATTTGACTGTGGATAGTGCAAGAAGAATGCAAAATTTTGGTAAGTTTCCACTGCGTAACGCGGGTTCTACTTCGACGGTCTACCGAGGCACTTACCTCTTAGGAAGACCTTCCATTTCATATTGCAAGGACCCTTGTAAACTCTAGTCGGGAACCTACAGGTAGTTAAGTATACATGTACACAGATATCAGTCTATGACCTTGCATGTCCGTCATTGAAGTATCTGTGGGCACCTACCTTATGTATTCAATTCCCCATTGTTCACCTTAGGTACCTCAGGCAGCTCTCAGCCACGAGTCCACGTACCTAAGGTACCTTAACTTCTATGCAGTGTAGGTTAAAGTACCTACCTGGTACCTAATAGCTACCACATTGTTTGTATAATAGACGCCACAAGCCCCCCAAAGCGGGAGCGGCCTACCTCGGTAAAGGTACTTATAGGTACTTACCTAGTAGCGTACTTCTACCTGGTACATAAGTACAACCTAGGTAGGTACTTATCTTCCCTGTATCTGCACGCCGCACAACGAGGGTTGGGCATCGTCAACCAAGTCTGGTAACATTCATGTCCACGTAGTCAGTCACAAGCTGCCACCTCATTCTCCATTACCACTACCTACCATACCGCCGCCACGCAAGCAACATAATCCTCTCAACCCCTCGCGGCTCCATCTCGGGACCATACTACCCAGCCAGAATTGTTATACACACACAAAACTACACACACACAGAGTGGGAGAGAGAGACGGACAGACAAACAGACGGACGGACGGACGGACGGACGGAAGCGCTACACATCCGTCATAGGTCATAGCAGGGCTGGCGGTTTTCTTTCTGTCGTCGAGCACGTTCCGCTGCCTTGCCTCCTTGCTTCCTTCCATCATTCGCTGTCGAGCGCAATCAAGGTGGCATTCAGCCGCCCCGCCCGTTATCTTTGGCGCCGCTATCTTTGACGCCCACCGCACCGCACCGAACACCCTGACGCGTGCTGATTCCCGAACAGCCGCGGGGCATTCCAGACCTCCTGCCAGCGATCCTTCTTCTATCTCTCTTCCCCTCCTCCTCTCTCTCTCATTGGCCCTGTCGCTTTGGCCTTCTCGCCTTCGTCCTCTCTCTTGTGCTTCGGACACTTCGGTCATGCAAGCTTCTCGAGGTCAATATGCACGAAAAGATGACACTAGAAGATTGTACGTTAATGCTCACCTCCGAATGGTCAATTCGTCGCCAGCGTCGACGGCGATTCTAGCTAGCTATTGATGTTACGGCCGAAGGCATCCATTCCTCCATAGTAGTGGCAGCTATCTGACGAGTGCTTCTTCACAGGGTTGGACGACCTCTGCGTCCGCTTCATCATAAACCTCCCCCGGGAGGACCTCTCATCAGTAGCGCGCATCTGTTTTCAGATTGAAGAAGCGCAATGGTTCTACGAGGATTTTATCCGACCCCTAGACCCCGCCTTACCATCCATGTCGCTGAGGACCTTCAGCCTCAAGATGTTCCAGCACTGTCCTCTTCTCGCCTCGTTCTCCGCCGACATCCACCTCAAAGCCTTCGACGAATTTATGCAATACAAGACGAGAGTCCCCGTTCGAGGAGCCGTCATGCTCAACGATACCATGGATGCCGCAGTGCTCGTCAGGGGGTACAAGAAAGGGGCGAGCTGGAGTTTCCCCCGAGGCAAGATCAACAAAGATGAGGACGACATTGACTGCGCCATTCGAGAGGTGTACGAAGAGACGGGTTACGATCTCCGCGCAGCTGGCCTCGTCGAGAAGAATGCGCCTGTTCACCCCCTCGAGGTCACTATGCATGATCAGCAGGTACGGCTCTACGTCTTCCGAGGCATCCCGGAGAACACCGTTTTCGAGACACGGACGAGGAAGGAAATAGGCGACATCAAATGGTACAAGCTATCAGACTTGCCCGCCTACAGGAAAAAGAAAGGCGCGGGCAAACCCCAGGGACCTGTGACATCTTCTCAGGAGAGGTTCTACATGGTTGCGCCGTTCATGGTGCAATTAAGACAATGGGTCGTGAAGCAGAAGGCGGACGTGCAGTATACCCCAGCCTACGCCGAACACAAGCACCCGCCGGCGCCGTATGATGAAAACCTAACGGACGATAACATGATGCACGAAACGCTGCCATCCGCCTCCTCAAGTACGCATCCAGAAAACATCGACAGCGCAACAAGGGAGCTGCAGCGGCTCCTTCAGATCAAGCCGCCGACCCAGGGCCTTCAACTACCATCTCCCACTTCGAATGAACAACAAGCAGGGCAGCAGGCTTTGCTGTCCATTCTACAGCCCAAGGCAGCCAATGCAGGATTTCCGCAGGGCCAGGGCCAGCCATATGCTCCCCGCAACCAGGATAACGTGAATGCAGCTCTACCATTGAGACTGCTCCATCGCCAAGACCAGAGAATGCCTGAACATCATTCCTCGGTACCATCGTCGCTTCCCAATGATTCCAATACGAGTCCCTCGTACCCCTATCATGAGCAATATATTCATCACAGGCCTCGGCCTCACGTTTTTGTTTCGAACGAACTCCCTCAGCAGCAGAAACCGGAAAAGCCGCCGGTTCAGCTGCTACATCCGCAGCCTTTGCCGCCTCAGGTCCAAAAAGAGATGCTGTTGCGTGATCTGCGCGATCTAGCCTCGTCGCCCAACGTTACAGCTGCAGCTCAGCAGTCCGCACCACCTCCTAGCATACCTCGAGGTTTTCATCCTATGGCCCCGAACACTCAGCACCAGCAGGCCCACCATCAAAGCAGTGGCGGCCATGCAAAGCATCCGCCTCAGCTCCCTGCACATTCTGCAAACTTGCTAAACGTTTTAAAGGGGAACAACCCACGAAGTTCTGCATTGCAACAATCCGCATCGCATCCGTCCTCCTTGGCCGGTAACGTGCCAATCCAAACAGAGGCCCAATACCAAAAACAACGATTTCACGCATCCGGCACTGGATTCTCGGGCGACTACGGTGGTGTGACTCTCCCGCCAACTACACACCCCGCTACAACTATGAACGCCCCCGCCCCCTTCGCGCGTGGGAATCGCCCTGTTGCACCAACTGACCAGCACCGCGCATCGCTTCTGGGCCTGTTCAAGACCGGACAGTCCACAGTGCCTCAAAGCCAAGTTGATGGCCAGGCTGCATCGTTTCCGGCGGCTACCCCCCGAAGTAATCAAGCGGATACACCAAAGCAACAGCCAACGAGACAAGGCCCATCTACAGCCGATGTTCTCAAGGCTGCTGCCCGGGAGAATGGACAGCCCATACAATGGAATCCCGAGCTGAATCTACCTTACGGCGCACATTCTATTTTGCGCCGTGGGCCAAGCCGAGCTTCAGCCCGTAGTCCAGCGCAATCGACACGGAATTCGAGCGAGGTTACGACACAGTTACCTCTACGGTCTCACCCGAGCCCAGCGTCATCACGGGGCCAGATGTCGCCTCGGGCCCAGATGTCGCCTCGGGTTCAGATGTCGCCTCGGGTTCAGATGTCGCCCTATCGTGGTTACCGCAATACGAAGATTCAATCGCCAAGACAGCCTGTGACTCAGGCCCAGCAGCACACGGCGTCATCTTATCCGTATGGTGGGAATCACGATGGCGCGCCGAACCCTCTAGCCCAGTTTCAGGGCTCATCATCGGCCTCGGCGCTCCCACTGCCCGGTTCGATCAAGCCTCGACAGAACTCGACAGTAGAACAGAGGAACACGCTGTTGTCTATCCTGGGGAAACCTCAGCCGGAAACCGACGAGGGCAAGGGTCATGATTTGATGGGGTCCGAGCATATGGCTACCGGTCCTGGACCGATGCCACGGTCGCGGTTGGCTTCGTTCGCCTCGCAGGGATCAAGGCGTGGTAGCGCGACGCCTCTCTCACCCGCCGATCGGAACTTTCTACTTGGTTTCTTAGAGAAGGCCTCGAACAACGCAAAGAGCTGAGGCGCGCGGACAGGTAGCCCATCCATTGTGCAGCAAATCTTGTCGGCGCAAATAGGTGAATGGAGTTCAGTAGCGATTTACCTTGCGGGACTGGTAGTCTATTGCATCCTTAGATACTTGGGAGGTAGTACCTTTATAGCCCATAGCGCTTTGGTTTGATATGGATATGCTTAAAGTAGTTATATACCCAGTGTAAAGCGACGATCTAAGCATCTAAGCTGATACTCGTTGAAGAGCAAAGTAGATACCCTATTGGTGTTGTAGAAGTAATGGAATCTTACCAGTATACTTATGGAATCCACTACCTATGAGTTGTTGTCTAGCTGCTTAGGAGTAAACCGGTCTTGCTCTGTTAAATAGTATACCTTTATGAGGTATTGTACCATATATACCTTCTTCATGGGGTATCGAAGTTATATCAAGCCTATGAGTTAGTTAGTAACTCTTAACATGTACCGTACCGATACCTTGTTGTCTTCAAGTTGTAATTACGGTTAGTACTTTAGTAATTACCTATACCTTTATACTCTACATTAGTGCCGGCTCTCTCCTGGCCAATCATGGATACAGGGTGTCCCCGTCAGCACCTAAGTTAGTGTAGGTACCTCCAATCTACGAACTGTCACCTTAGGTTCCTTGTAGATAGAAGTACCTCATCAAGTTAGGTACTGTAACTACCTAGGTACATCGATATCCGTAACTTGTAAGTACGTGTAGACTACAGAGGTGCCTAAGGTCAGATGTATGTACACAGGTAGGTAGTAGGTATCTTAAGTAAGACCATTTGTAGTTCCCTTCCATCTCAAGATTTAAAGTTAGTATTCTATTTACATGTAGTTCTTTTTACTTGACGAAGCAGTCTAAAAACTCACCCTCACGGTAACACCCTCACGACAACCATCACCAGACCGACACCAGCTCAGAAGCACGTCGAGTATGGCACGGCTCACGCAAGCGCCGATGACGCCGCGAAGAAGCGTGTCCGGCCCCGACTCCCTAACAGACCTCACCCGACTGCTCAGCCGTCTACAGCACAACATCCTACACGCCGACGCAGAGCGAGAACGGAGGCTGCGGATGAGCGAGTATGAGCGCCACAAGGCCGGCATAGTAAGTGCTACCTGCTTGTCAAGAGAGTCAGCCCCCCTGAATTGAGCTAACTATGCCTTGCCTCGCTGCCACAGAATCTCGAGTATGCCGCGGCCATCCTCTCGAAGCTAGAACAAGACGCGGTGGCCATCAAGACACATGCCAAGAGGCAGGAGACGCAGGCCGACCTGCGCCAGAAACGGGCGGTGTTCGAACAAGTCGCCGAGAGGTTGCGGGAGCTGGACGACGTCGGCGTAGACAGCGACGAGGGTGACAGCGACGAGGGCGAGGATCTACTAGCAGACGTGATTCCGACGCCAAGTCAGAGCTCCGACTCGAGGTCTAGCGAACACATTGGCGACGAGCTCAGGGGTGCGCAAGGCGGAGACGGGGAGGACGAGGAGGACGAGGAGGACGATGACGGCGGCGGCGGCCACTGGGATGAAGAGTACGAGGGGGAATCGACCGTCTTGCCCGAATCGAAGACGGCAGCACACAATCCAGTACCCAGCGGATCACGGTCACGGTCGACAGAACCTACGATAGCTGCTTCACCCACACGGACACAGTCACATCCACGGCCCTTCGAGTCACAACCTACAGCCACGGCCACAGCTACGTTACCTACCCTCCGTCCGGGGAGAGGCGCAACCGCCACCCAGCAACAAGCACCAGCTACAGATACGGCAACAACAACGGGGGCGCTACGATCCCAGCTTCTCGGTGCCGCCGCTACTTCGTCTACGACCACCACAGCCACAACAACCGCGACGGCGGAAGCAATCCTCGACCACCACCGCGCGGAGCAGGACAAGCTGACCGAGTCCATGGTATCGATGGCAAAGGCGCTCAAGGCGTCGACGCACGCCTTCTCGTCGGCGCTGCGCGAGGACCAGGACGTGCTGGCGGGCGCCGGCAAGGGGCTCGACCGCAGCGAGCGCGGGCTCGAGGGCGTCGCCGGCCGCATGGGGAACCTGCGCCGCCTCACCGAGGGCAAGGGCTGGTGGGGCCGCATGCTGCTGTACGCGTGGATCGCGGGGTTGGCCGTCTTCGCGGTCCTGCTGGTCTTCGTGTTTCCTAAGCTCAGATTCTGAGGGGAAGGCCGGCGCTGGCGCGGGCTGAGGGGAGACTGAGAGACCATGGGCAATGCGCTCTTCATATGGGCCAATGGTTTCTAGATAAATCAATGCAGGACGAAACAAACCGAGGACGGCAATCAGGGTAGATTCCGAACAGCAAGACGTATCGGTCCGGCGGGTTAGCATGTTAGAATACTTCGGTATGACTTACGATTTACAATAGAAACGTACGTCGGTCAGTATTGGAGAATCACATACTCGTTTCCTTTGGCATCGCATCGCATCGAGAAGAGAATAGATATAAGTACGGTAGGTACCTGCCGAGTTAACCTACCTAATTAATATACCTATTCGATGGTGTATAAAGTAAAACATCGCAAAAGCGCACGGCTATAGCTAAGTACGAAATCAATGCAAGGCATCGCATACTTTTGTTCCCGCAGGTGCCAAAAGTACCTGAGGTTAGTTAGGTCAGTTCGGCATGCTGAACTGACCTCCTTACCACGACAGCACATCTCATGCTGATCGTGTCAGAGAAAACTCTTCGCAGGAAATAGACATGCATAAATGGAAGGATGTAAGTGAGATATGAGGCGAAGCAAATCAGCGTGGAAAAAACAACCACTTAGCAGCAGGAATCCGGGAAGCCATTCCAGGAATCCTCGTCATCGTCTTCGTCTTCGTCGTCGTCGTCATTATCATCTTCCACGGCTCTGGCCCTCTCCGCCTGCTGCGCGCAGACGCGCGCCCTCACCCCCCGCACGCCGTCGATGAGTCGCGCCTGGCCGTCTCTCGCCAGGCTCACGCCGCGGCGTATCTCGGCGTAGATGCTCGCAGCCGCAGCGTAGAGCGCCATCTCTATCTCTCTGGCCTCTTCTGCTCCGCGGGGGGCGTCGTTGTCGTTGTCGTTGTCGTTGTCGTTGTCGTTGTCGTTGGCATTGGCATTGGCATTGGCGGTTTCGTCACTTTGGTTGTGGTGAGCTCTAGCCACGACCTCTACGGCGCGCTGCGCCGCGTCGTACATATTCGCCACCGCCAGCTTCCTCTCCTCCTCGTTATCGTCGTCGTCGTCGTTTTGAGTGAGGAGCGCGGCGTTGCTTCCGGTCTCGTCGCGGTTGTTGTTATCGTGGTTATTAGTTCTTTTAGCGATAGTCCTCGGGGTATCGGACAATCCACTCGCGAAATCGACCTCGGGCTCGAGCTCGGGCTCGGGCTGGTTTCTATCGTCGTCATGGTTGTTGTCGATTCGTAGGTGATCCTCGTCCCCCTCGTCTCCGTATCCGTCCCTGCTAGTCGCGGTCTCGGGTCCCCGATCGGCCCCACGCACGTCGCCTTCGATATCTCGCGTGGGCTCGTCGCTGCCGCTTAGATGAACATGGCGATCGCGACATTCGCTCTCCTGGATATCGCCCTGGGCTACGGACTCCGAGCTCGCGACCGCGACGAGGACTTCTTGTCCCACGCGATCCGCCCTCGCCCCCGCCCCCGCGCGCTCCTGTCTGGATTTCTTCGCGAGGCGCCCCTCGCCCTCGCCCTCGTGTGCCGCGTTGCCAGCGACGTGCTCTTCTTCCCTGGCGCGCTTCCGGCCGTCGACGTCCACCACGGACTCGTCCCCGCCCTGAGAAGCCTGGGCTTTAGTAACAGCTTGTCGTCGCTGGTCGGGTGCCGCTGCCGTGGTGCCGCCGCTGCCGGAGATAGATGTGTGGCGTTTTCTCACGAGGCCCACCGGCTTACCGCCGCCCTGACGTTGCTCGAGGTTAGAATAGCCGCTGAGGGGTTCAGGGGTGAATGAATGAAAAGGAACGAAAAAGAAAGGGGAAAGCGGCGGGGGGCGGTGGAAGAAGATCAACGTACTGGGGGCTGGTACTGGAAGAGCTCGGGTCCCGTCGAGCCCAGCTTGTCGATGCGCTCGTCCCACCCGAGACCGGTCTTCTTCCTGAAGAAGGTCCTGAAGGTCCTCGTGGCTGCGGCCAGGTCGACGGGGGACTTGTTGAGGGGGGCTCGGGACTTCTTTGACTTCTTCGTGAATAAGGTCGTGCAGCAGTAGTTGTAGGGCTTCGCGTTGCTCTCCCAGAGCTGATTCCGGGGGAAATGGAATGCGTATGTTAGTTATTGCGTTCGTGATATAAGGTAGGTTGGTAGTAGATAGAGACATGGATACTTAGGTAGGTAGGTAGGCAGGCAGGCAGGCAGGCAATCCGTACATGTACGAACAAGAGATGGGGCAGAGGGTGAGCGGAGGGAGTGGGAGTGGGATGGGTGTCGTTTTCGTCAACCCGGTCTTACGTACGGTTAATAGATGTCGTTCGCCGACGTTGCCGCTCTCTATATCGTTGCGGTTCAGCTGTATCTGGTACTCGAAGTATGTGCTGTCGCGGTAGACGTGCCAGAATCCTTTTCCCCCGGCGCATGTTAGTTAGGATTTAATCTTCCAGTCTTCCTCCCTCCTTCCTTCCCTCCCTCTCACATATAAGTTATGGTACCGAGTATTACATATGAGGCAGACAGGTAGATGGATGGATATATAGACAGACGACGTGTTGAGTGGGGACTTACTCTCGTCGATATAGTTGTCGGCATTGCTCGAAAGCTTTTCCATCTTCTCCTTATTCCGCCGCTCGGCGTTCTCCCGCTTGAGATTCGCACTGAGCTCGTACGGCTGCGTCTGCAGGCGCCTTTTCTGGTTAACTGTGGTTATTCGGTGTTAGTCATTCAGTCAGTTAGGCGGACATCGCCTGTGCTGGGCGGCGCATGTAAGATAGGGGGTTGACAAAAGAAACCGCCAACGGCGTAATAAAATATACCAGCTTTGACCGCGATATACCTCTTGTTTCGTTTTCACATCCCAGGTATATACAGACGAGTAAGATGATAACACTCGTGAAGAGAGGGATGGAAGGGAGAGTGAATGAACGAGGGAAAAAAAAAAAAAAAAAAAACCTCACTAGAGTCCTCGAGCCAGTCGCGCAGGACGATCTTGGTCTTGGTGCCCTTGCTCCGAAGCGCGGCGCGGACGGGGGGGATTCTCTTGGTGAAGCTCTCCCCCGTGCACAGGAGGTGCGTGACGCTGTCGTCGAGGACGGGGGAGAACGTGCCGCCCCAGTAGTGCACCCATTTCTTCACCTGCTCCTCTCGCCAGGCGTTGTCGTCGAGCGTCCCGGCGATCGACACCACGCAGCCTTCGAATATGGGCTTCGGGGACATCGTGGTGTTCAGTGGCGATATTCGCGGACTAGTGGTTGAGAAGATGAGTCGTGGTAGGGGGCTGGTTGTGTATTAGAGTAAAGTGTTGGTATCTGAGTACTTATTGATGGTTAGGTCAGGTTCAGTTAGGTGTATATTATGTTCAGTTAGAAGTGACAAGACAAGGAAGGAAGTACGTAGATGGTAAGCCTCGGGGGTGTTGTCTGTAGGTAGGATAGGTAGATAGTGTAAGCGATGGGATCTTGAAATCGAGCCAGATCTGCTGTCAAAGGTTATGCCTTAAGAGAGATGGGAGTGATTTGAGAACCTTAGGGAGCTGTGAAAATTGCAAGTGAGGGGCGTGAGGGTGTGATAGTCTTATGTATGGTTCAGGAGTTTGAGGATTAGCACGGCAGGCCTAAAGTACCGACTCTTGACAAATATTACTAGTAGACCTTCGTACGCATAGAAATATTGTGACTCATGTATGAACATAATAACACTCACCGTATGTCTAGTAAATCGGTCTGTACGTCTACGGGATGGCCAGACTAAACTGACGCAAGACCAACCAGAGCCCGCTAGTGTCATTCAGAAGTTGTGAGAAGAGCTGTGTGGTGTTGCAGAAAGCTTAGAAGTATGTAGAAAAGAGCGACTTGTAGTCGAAGGGGGCTATGGTAAGGTAAAGCTGTGATGAAAGAGGCGTTGGGAGATCGTGACTTACGGGATCTATGCGAATTGCCATTAGATGAGAGTGACTGCCATGATATAACAGAGTGGAATTTACTTACTTATAGTCTCGCTCAAGGATACTCTCTATCTGTTATGAATTGTATGAAATGTATGCTATGAGGGACGTTAGAGTTGTGAAGGTCGAGAGGATGTTACTGGAACATCAATATTGATTGGCGAGACTACCTAGGTAGTCAATAAGACGGGGAGTTACACGTGCCTTCCTCACCCTGTAGCTAATCTTATTGAAGCAGTTTCAACTCGATCTCTCAGTGAATTGACGTTCGAGAAACGTTGCATGGTTCATTAAGAGCTCTGAAATAACGATAGTATCACCAAACGAGTTGTAGGAGATAAGTAAAGTAATTTTGTACTATGGGTATCAACTAAATTATGGACAGAGACATCGTGACTTCCTTTAGAAGGAGATGACCTTGCTGGACAAATACAATTCCGCCAAAAACTCCTGCCAAAAACTCCTGCCTATATACACCTCCGCCCCCTAGAAGAAGGTGCTCTTCTTTTTAAAGAGCTTGCCATCTCCACTCCCGCCTCTCCGGCGCCCAGGCTTAGGCTGGGATTGGCCCTGCGGTACGAAACCGGAGAACCAACTGCTATGTCCGGCTCCAGGTGGTCTCGGGCCGGCACTTAAGGGCCTCGGCGGCAGAGCGGGCGTCTGCAGATGTAAAACAGGACGACTTGGACCCGCGTTACTGTCGGAACCTGGACTCTGCCGTGGAGGAAGGCTCGGCCTGGGGCCATAATCTTGCCCTGCGAGGCCGAATTCTTTTCGTAACCGTTCAGTCTCTTTGTCTATCTCCGCCTCGCGCCTCCTCCGCTCCTTCTCTTCATCTTCTAGCATTTTCTTGATCCGCTTCTGCTCGGCCTGCTCCTTCTTTTCCCTTTCGCGCTCTTCTTGCTGGGCGAGGGCCTGCATGCGCCGCACCTCGGCATCCTGCGGCGGAGTAAGCTGCTGTGGTGACGGCGAGCCCGCCGCGTTCGTGGGTGGAGATATACCAGCGCCCGACGTCATGACATATGGGTCAGGGTTGGGAGAGGCTGGGGAAGGGGCTAGAGGCCTGGAGTTCTTGCGCTTGCTCGACGGTGCGCCGTTTGCGTTGAAGGTGTCCCGGCCTGTTGATAAATAGATGTCTCGAACGACCTCGGCGCTTAGGAGAAGAACAATCTCCAGACCCTTGCGGTCCTCTACCTCGACTCTCTGTAGATTGGGCTCGTAGATGGTGACGGCGCGGTCCCTTCCGTGCTTATACAATGCTATAGTAATGTCGGGTTCCTTGCTCCTCTTACCGCCCACAGAGCGGCCGACCATGTAGCACGTCATGTCCTTGCTGAACTTGCTCTCGCGCTTCCACTTGAACATGATCTTGGGCGTAAGGTTGTTGGCGACGGGGTCGTTCTGCTGCCGGTCGATCTGGGACGCGGACGGCATCCGGAACGTCTGCTGTGGAATCTCGAACTCGAAGGTCTCCTTTCCCATCCACGTGCTCTTCTCCCCTCTCACGACGACCTGCTGGTCTGGGTTGTAGAGCTGCACCGCGAAGCTCTCGGGTACGATGGGCACCGGGGCCAGGGAGGGGCCGTTGTGGGCGCGGATCTCGGCAGCCGAGAGAGCAGGTTGTTGGAACTCGGGCTCGATCAGGACTTCGGCAAAGATGACGCCTTGGGAACTGGCATCTCCCAAGGCTACAGCATACTTGTTCTTGGCCTGGGGAAGGGCTGGGTTGAGCTTCTGCAGCGTGTACTCGGCAGTCGGTTCAGAGCCATTCTGAGTAAAGTAGAGGATGGTAGAGAGAGGGTCGTCGGAGGGCTGCCTGAAGTAGAAAGTTGGTAGGTTTTCGTCGAGCATGTCGGCAGCAGATGGCAGACTATTATATATCTCTCTCTATATACCTTACAAGGTATACTTATATATAACCGCCACACACGCAATAACGCAGCACACGGTCTCAAGGAGGGAGACAAAGAATGGATGAAGAAGTAAGAAGAGACACTCTAAAGACGAAAGACGGAAAGAAGGTGGTCTGTGATGATTCGAGGTAGTATGGAATGATTTCGGAGTTTCAGCACTCTATACATGTACATGTTTATAGATTGATACCTAGAAGATTACCAGGTATCTAGCTGATGTTCGGGGCAGGGTGACGGAGAATGCCCCTCCAAGGTGGATTACGAGCCCGAAATAGCAACAACTCCGCCATGCGCCTGACACTACCTAAGGTAGGTACCGGTACCTTTAGGTAGTGTGCCTAGTAGATTACGTACTTCATACATACAATGCCTGTAGGCTGTAAGAGGTACCCATGGAGGTGTCCACGCGGCAGTCGGCCCTGGAGTAGCCTGTCTTGGCAGACCCACCCACATTACTTAGAAAGTTCGCGTTTGTCTAAACGCGTCTCTGACCCTCGTTCGCAACCATTCCGCATCTGTCTTTCCTATTGCCGTCATTTTATCTTTGTGGCTATCTACTTCATATGTCGTCGATACAGAACCGTAAAACACCAATAGCCGAAGCACGGATAGTCCTATGGGTTCCAATCCTTATTCGCCATGCCTGTCGCTCTCCATCTCCCCATCGATGTCCTCTACATCATTGCCAAATGCTGCGATGACTTGGCCGACTTGTCGGCGTTGAGCCGTTCCTGTCGTGTCTTGCATCACCTCCTTACTCCCGTCCTGTACAGAGATGTCAAAGATGATCCTTTTATCATGGGCTGGGCTTGTAATACAGGTCGTCTTGGCACCATCCAGCGCCTGGTAGACGCTGGAGCCGATCTCAATGCTGCATGGACGCAAAATGAGCCAAGATGGGCCACACGAAGAGACCTGTGCAACGCGCATCCCTCCGCAAATATGCCACTATCAGCAGAAGATGAAGGGCTGGAGGAGCATCTTGCATCATCTCAGCTACGGCTAGAAGAGCGCCACCTCTTCCCGCAACAGGAGACAGACCCCTTCCCAGACCCCTTCCGTTTTCACGGAGACGGCCGCGAATGGCTACGCGAGCACGCCGCCATTAATCACGATATGGTCGAGTACTTCGAGGAAGACCACTATTACCTGGATAGGGGCGAACATGCGCCGCCCGATTTGGATTGGGTGGATGATTGGGTGGATGACGAAGCCGACGACGACGTATACTTTGACGAGGCAGAGCGCACACGCCGAGTTCTGTATAGAAGCGTCAAAACGTTTCCACAACGATGCTACTGGACTCCTCTTCACATAGCCGCGTCCTGGGGCCACGATGATCTCGTCAATCTGCTATTAGACAATGGCGCCGAGATCAACGCCCTCTCGCGCCTCTTTTGCACATGTGCCGCCCCTCCTGAGCGCTGGGTCGCGCCTCTCTGGACACCTCTCCATATCGCCATGTGCCACGGACATGAGTCCACCACAAGACTTCTCCTATCACGGGGGGCCTCCACAAACGTAACAACGCGGCACCTGGGAAATCAAAAAGGTTATCGTCGGTTCACCGCCCTCCACTCGGCTTGCGCAGTGGGTCTTGTCGATGCAGCACGGGCCATAGTTGAAGGAGGCCACCAAACCGATGTTACGGTTCGTGATCCCGACAAGCTAACGCCACTTGCTTACGCATTTTTCCGGGGCAACTGGGCCATGATTGATTTCCTTGTGGAACACGGCGCAGATATAAATGCCAAGATTGGGCCTCTCAATGCTTTAGGTCATGCCTGTTTGCTTGGTTATTACACAGAGGCTCTTCGGCTTCTTGATCTCGGCGCCACTCCCCAATGCAAATTTGGCAACAATGGTCAGGACCCGGTCTACTTTCATCTCATTGCTGTTGCCGGGGCTCCCGACTTTCCATCCCCTCGCTCATCCAAGCAAAAGCGATGCCGGCTCGAACTGGTGAATAGACTGATCAAACATGGGATGGACATAAACCATCAGGCAAATAATGGAACCACAGCACTCATGGGAGCTGCTTCGCTTCACAGAGTTGATGTGGTGAAGAGTCTCTTGCAATTGGGAGCTGACGTGCACATCAGCGATCATCCCCTCTTCGGCATCGGCGCTCTTGGGAAAGCCATAGAGCTATCCTCACACGAGTCACAAAAGACCCCAAAGGGAGCTATGATTGACACTGTCCGAGCCATACTCGAAGCAATGGGGAAATCTCCTGCCCCTAGGCTCTCAGATCTCGAAGCAGTAGATCATGACGCTGACAGATCCGACACGGCTGCTGATGTCGACATAGCCAATGCCCTCGGAATCATGTGTTCGCTGCGCCCTAAACATGAAGACATGTTGGAAGTAGCAGCTGTCCTGCTCAGATACAGCAGGGCTGTAGAAATAGCAGAATCAGAATCGAATCTCATACCTGCAAGTATCTTAGCAAAGAACTTCGGTATTTCAGACTTATTGCTCGAGAACGGATTTAATTTGCCAAGTGATGAGCATTTTAAGCTTCTTATAGGACAATTTTTCAAACATGATAATCCCGCGGGGCTTCGTTACATTTTGGGCATTGCCCCTCAGATCCTCAACGACCAGCTTCTCGTTGACGCGGCCGAGGTCGGTAGCGTGGAATGCGCTAGAATGTTGATTAGCCAAGGGATCTCGATCAACTGTCGGGACCGATCTGGAAATAGCCTGCTATTCACCGCGTGTGCGCAGGGAGACTTTCATATGGCCAAGCTGTTATTGGAAAATGGGGGGGATCCAGATGAATGCACTCAAGACGGTGTTTCATTGACGACTAAAGCGGCTTATAACGAAGACGGGGCTATGATCAATCTCTTGCTGGACTTTGGCGCCTCCATTCATAGTAGTCCATCTGGAAAACCCGCACGACACCCTGACATGGGTTTCCTTGATATTGTCATCAACGCCGAACT
This sequence comes from Nemania sp. NC0429, assembly GCA_022578495.1. Classification (NCBI taxonomy): domain Eukaryota; kingdom Fungi; phylum Ascomycota; class Sordariomycetes; order Xylariales; family Xylariaceae; genus Nemania; species Nemania sp. NC0429. The sequence goes on along the minus strand of MU392168.1, from coordinate 181,074 downwards.
AATCGATGCCGCAGAAGAAATAGTCGATCACAAAAATTACGGCTCGCCTAGCGCTGAAGAAATCTCAAGACACTGGATGACTGTTATTCATGCCCCTCGTTCGACGCCCAGTCGAGGTTCTGTACTCAGAATTCTCCTTAGGTCGCAGCGACTCGACCCTGACCAGATCTTCACATTAACAACAAATCAACTCGCCGGTGTGGTAACAACACCACTGCACAGCTGTGCTGCAGTTAGTCTTGTTGGAGATCAGACCAATATTATTGAGGCACTGATGGACTTTGGGGCGAATATTCACAAACGTCTTCCCGTGAGACTAAATGACCAGGCCCATACTCTGCAGCCCGAGTCCGAACTAGCGAGCGCGATTAGATTTGAAGGTACGACTCCCCTTGAATGGGCAATCGAGTTCTCTTCGATCAAAGTGGTCCGGGCATTTATCGAAGAAGAAGATATTCAGACTGGCAGATTTGTGAGTCGTGAAAGGATCAGATCGAAGAAACGAAGGATGCGTCTGATGCTTCTTTACGCAAAAGCCGCGTGTCGCCGCCAAAAGCCCAAAATCTTCTCCCTTCTACTCTGGTATGGCTTGGATCCTACCATCTGCGACGAAGATGGCAACACAATCATTCACATGATTTGCGATTACGCCGAGACACTTTGGCCCAACAACAAATCCGGCTGGTCGATGGAAGTTATCGCTTATCGTTCAGTTTTCTCCATCATCGTGTGTCTTCAGTCGTACGACATGTTCCAGCTGAGGAATAAAAAGGGCGTATCTGGGGTAGACCGTGTACTCCAGATACTGAAGTACTCCGGCGATTGCGAGTTCCGTCAGACGCTTGCCAAATACTGGGGCGAGCGACTCAATTACGCTGAGGGCTCAGACCCGATGCTAACGACGAATTGCGCTGCGCCTAAATTCGCCGATGATTATGTTAATTCTCTAGGTGATGAAGAGTCAGATAGATATAACTCAGACGACGAATCGTCTGATTCTACCGACAACGAGCTGCCTGGTGGGGATTGATTCAGACAGTGGAACGTCGGATAACAAATCGGATCTATAGGATCGGCCACCTCATTGTATTTTCCATCCTAGGGATCATACTTTACGGCCGATTGTGTACAATACGTGTAAGCCTTATATAACTCATATGCTGTGATATGTAAGAGTATGGGCATCGGGCGTTATAGAGCAATTGATATTAGTACTTCGCGGTACGACTACCTTATTACAAACTGAAAGGCACACTTCCGTTCTTCACCAACTAATTCCCTAGTTCCGCCGTGTGTAGCTCTGAACTCGGGGGCTCTCGTGATCTTTCGCAGCCTTTCTGTCAGGGTATTAGTCCTCCAGAGTGAGGACAGGTATGTCGCAAGTAGGGTCCCTTCCAGGTAGTGGGATAGTAGCAGTAGCATGAGGTAAGGACTCAGTTTCGGAAACCAGGTAGGGACGTCCCGCTCCTTACATTGAACTGCCTATTGAATTGATACAAATGCACCTCAGGGTATCTCTTTAAGCACCCATTCGGCTCTGTGACTTCAAGCAAGCATTGAACAAGGATATAGTACCAATGAAAATCCAATATCTGATGGTATAATGGGTCTGCAAAGGATCTACAAAGTCACGGAGCCGAGTGGGTGCTTAAAGAGATAGAAGTTCATCCCCTGCGGCTTCGTTTCCTGATACTTTCACGCCTTTCCCTCAACTCATCTTGATTACTCTATACCCCTTCGAGGTCTGCGGCAACAAAAAATACGAATCAGTCTCATATCAATTCCACAAATCACCGGTTACACGAACACCTGGGGAGTTTGGGTCGCGAGCGTTGTGGGTGACACCAATTCTCGGATACAGAACCACTCCAATCCTGGAGGACTTCCACGCCCAAAACCCCTCAACACGACGACATTGGCAAACAACATTGGTCTGGGGTGCTTTTGTATCACATCATCGTACCGTTGGGACTTGGGAAGCGAGCTCAAGATCGTACATGAGGGAACCAAGCAAGGTGAACAAGCAGCTTGCGTCCGGCACCCCGCCAATGGAACGGCTTCGCCAGTTATGATAGCACAAAGACACACATTGTCGCCAACGTCCTTCCGTTCTGCGGTCTAGAACATCGCCCATCAACAATGCGTGTAGCCGGGCGGGCATGGATGCCATAAGTAAGGGGCAATACAATGCGGGGGGACAGACAGGTCGGAGACTGGATACATGGAGGTAATTATTAGCATGGGAGGAAAGCGTGGCTTTGTTGAATCCCGTTACGTTTTGTTTTGTTTTGTTTGTTCGGTCCTGCGGGTCTAGCTCTCCGAACGGGAAGAGAAAGCTTCGCTTGTTTTTCTAACTCATCGGTGGCACGAAGATACCCGAGGATACCCCCTTCCCGATACCCCAGTTTCTTGGAATGCCGCCACACAGCTTATGCTTCTTTCCCCATAAGTGGTACGTGAGAGAGGGACTATAAGAGTGTGACGGGACAGAACTGCAGCACTATACATACAGTACGCTCTCAGAAGGAGAACGTTGCTATGCTGGGCACTTAACCGTATGCGGCTATTCACATAATAATGTGAATAGAGAGGACGCTGGTTTGTATGAGTGGGAAATAGGTACTGGGAATCGATAACAGGAGCTTTGAGGGGGCGTCTCTAGCTTCAACAGTTGAATTAAAGCTCTAGATGTTTGCCGGATGCTGTACAGCACAGGGCTGATCGCCGATCTGGGTTTGTCCATTCACTCACTCACTCACTCATTCACTCACTTCCTCCTGCAGGGGGTTTCCAATTTCCTCACAACATTAATCTTAATGCCCCCTTGCCTGGGCTGTTGGCGTAGTGAATTTTTTAAAACACAACCTAGTGTTGTGGACTGGAGAAAACATCGTCTTTGTCCTGTTATTGTCTTGGTAAATAAGTTTGACGGAGTGCATCTCGTCTAACGTCTGTCCTGGTTCTGGCCCCTCAAACCTGCATAATGCGATACTTGCTCCTTGCTTGCGGGTTGTAAAGCTGTGCTACTGAGTTGTTTTTTCCCGTCGACCTATCACGTCTACCGTGATATGTCAGGGAGACGAACAACACGAAAAGACAGTGGACTGTGCTGCTGTCAGTGGACTGGGCTGCTGTCAGTGGACTGGGCTGCTGTCAGTGGACTGGGCTGCTGTATCTGAGAATGAGAAGATGTGTATAAGATCCGTCTTCTGCGATCATGTTCGCGGACGAGTCTCGGTGTCAGAGATCACAGTCAAGCTCAAGTCATCTGGCATGCTGAAGCTATGGCGTCCGATCCCATCTTCCACCTGATCCCCCTTTCCCTAGTATGGGTATGGGTCACGCTCCGGCGTAATTCCATCGATCCAAACTTGCTCAATTTCATCGGTCTGATGACATGGAGGTACTCTCGATTGTTGATCAACATATGGTTCTACCTGCGGTATCAGCCTGCTGGCATTCCTAGAGAGCGAAGCGTGCACCCCGGGGATGTCACGATCATCCTCCCGACAGTCTTTGATTCGAAAACCTATGCATCCGACCTCTCGGAATGCATTCAGAGTTGTCTCCTGACTGGACCGGCTGAGATCATCATCACTACCGATACAGAAGAGAATTGCGAAATTCTTCAGCAGGTGGTCACCGAGATTCGCAACAGACTCCAAACCGACGGCTCTTGCGAAAAATGCAATATACCTATCCGAATCGTGAATTGCGCTGTGTCCAGCAAACGGAAACAGGTAGCAACTGGGATCCGTCTCGCCACGACAAGTTTGATGGTATTCGTTGATGATCATGTGTTCTTGAAGCCCCGATTCCTCGATGCCACTGTGTGCGCCTTTGAGGACCCCGAAGTGGGCTTGTGCGGGACGACAAAGACTGTGCGACGCCAAGTACCGAAGACAGGATGGCCCGGAGGGTGGTACTGGGAGTCGTTCTGGAATGTCATGGGTGCCCTATATCTGACTCGGCACAACTTCGAGATTCGAGCGACCAATGCGGCGGACGGCGGCGTATTCGTCGTTTCGGGACGGGCGTTGCTCGTGCGAACGAGCATTGTCAAAGACGAGAGATTCCTGTCTCAATACCTGGATGAGAGGTTCTTGCTGGGACTTCTTGGGCCGATTGCACCCGACGACGACAACTTCCTGACTCGCTGGGTCACGAAGCACGGCTGGAACATCAAGATCCAGGACACCGACGAAGCTAGAATAGAGACGACGCTTGGCCAACCGGACAAGTTTCTTAAGCAATGCCTACGTTGGGCACGCTCCACGTATAGGTCGAATACATGTTCCCTCTTCACGGACCGGACAGTATGGCGTCGCCAGCCTTGGACAGTCTGGACAACATTCATACCCAGTCTCTCTAACCTGGCGGTCTTTTGGGATGCCGGGATAGTCTACAGCTTTATGAAATCCAAGCTGTACCTGGAATCAAACAGCTCCTCGAAGCTGCTGCTCGGCCTTTGCTTGTGGATCTACTTTGCCAAGTCCATAAAGCTCATGGGATACTTCCGACACCACCCTCGAGACTTCTTCTTGTTCTTCTTCCCCATACCGGCCTATCATCTCTTTGCCTGGTGCCATTCGTTCATAAAGCTTTATGCTGCTGCCACCTTCTACAAGACCAACTGGGCGGGCAGAAAACTGAACAACCCAACGCTTCCGGACGCCCGGCAAAACACAGCGTGGAGCAAGTTTGGCACTAGTCCGCCTGATGCGGGGCAGATCTCGTGCGCATTCGCATTTGACGTCGACGGCGTCCTTCTGAAGGGGGGAACGCCGATCCCAGGTGCCCGAGAAACGATCGAGATGCTTCAGAGATGGCAGATCCCTTTCATCCTCCTCACGAACGGCGGTGGGATGACGGAAGAGGCGCACGTGGCTCTCATCAGCAAGCGTCTCGGCGTATCGCTCTCGGCGGACCAGTTCGTCCAGAGCCACAGTCCCTACCGCGACCTCGTCGACGAATACCGAGACCAAAATATTCTCGTGATTGGGGGCGCCAAAGACAACTGCAGGAAGGTTGCCGAGAGCTATGGGTTCCGGAAAGTGTTCACCTCGTCGGATTACCTGCTCTCCGATAACGACGTACACCCGTTCCCGGAGATGACTGGGCCAAAGCACATGGAAATCGCCAAGGAGTCGCGAGCGGAGCCCCTTCGTAAAAAGGCGAGAATGGCGGCGGTCTTCATCTGGGCCTCTCCCCGCGACTGGTGTTTGGATCAACAACTCCTCGTGGACGTCTTGCGGCCCAGAGACGACGACGGTGGCGATCAACCCAGACTCTACGCGTGCAACCCCGACCTCCAGTGGGCAACAAGCTACGAGGAGCCACGCCTGGCGCAGGGTGCCTTCGTCTCAGGCCTGAGGGGAATCTGGAAGGATCTCAACCAGGGGCAGGAAGAGCTGGAATACGTCCAGTTCGGCAAACCGACGCAGGCGACATTTGAGTATGGGGAGAGGGCGCTCCAGGGATACAAGGACCGGCTGAACGGACAGAACAAGACCAACAACCAGATCAAGACGGTCTTCATGATAGGGGACAACCCCGAGTCCGACATCAAGGGCTGCAACGGCTACAGATCGCCGTTCCACACGGTGTGGAAGAGCGTGTTGGTCGAGACGGGCGTCTACAAAGCCGGAACTGTTCCCGCACATACGCCGACCTGCTTTGCCCGCTCGTGCCGGGATGCCGTTCAGTGGGCTCTACAACAAGAGGGCCATATTCCTACATGATATAGCTGAGTATGGAAAAAGGAAAAAAAAATGTAAAAAGGAAAAAAATGGACAAAGAAAAAAAAATGTAAAAAGGAACAAATGGACAAAGGAAAAAAGGAGATAGTGTACGATAGGAACATATGTTAGGTACCTTAGTTCTTTAGCTGGCTTAAGAATACACTAAGTGGTTCCTTTATGTTCGGTACTTTGTACACTTGGCATGCTAACCCATGTACGTACCTACGTGCTTCGCACATACGCTAGCTTCTAGCTTCTCAAGCTAGCCCCTTATCCGCTACCTAATCTTGTCTTATACCTAAAATTCACCCTTGCTTCGAGGTACACTACATATACCACCCGTATCCGTCTAACAATTGAACTTCTTATGTAAAGTACAAGTATTTTATATACCACCTCCAAGGTATGATGTAAGTCTCGAATCAGAAAAAAACCCACTGCCATCCAACAGAAACCATCCATCATCATCATCCAAGCCTCTGACCTCGCTCAGGATGAAATCCCACCCTATCTACTAGGTAGATAAGGCTGCAGATTAGGGTTTCCTAGCAGGATCCTCTTCTACTGCTAGGACGAGGTATCCGTAAGTAGAGATGTACGTAGATATACCACTAACAATACCAGGCATGGATGGCTTCTCGGCTGAGTGATGCAAGCATTGTGACATATGGCGTGCGACACCCTCGACCACCCAGAGCGCCATGAAACATGGAACATCGACATCGAATGCCCGTCGAGAGACAGGCCGTGTTTTGTCAGCAGGGCGTGTCCTTCGTCCTCTGACCTCACATGGCGCAATTCTATCGCCAACCGCTCTCCCATGGTGGAAGGGCAACATCTCGTCTCGTCTCGTCTGGTCTTATCTTGTCTTGTCTTGTTGTGCCATGATTCCGATCGTCCTCGACCTGCTTCTCCATAGAGAGTATCGCTCACCACACATAACCAGCCAGCCAGCTACCAACCCGTCGGACGACACCATATACCATACATACGAACAGAGACCGTCTCTCGTCTCGGATCAAGCGGAGTCAGGAAGACGGCAAAGTAAAGCGGATGCTTCGGACCTGAAACCTACGTCGTCGACATGGCCGGTGATTCGCTGGACGAGGAGCGGCCTCTGCTCGTCGGCTCTGTGCCCAGCGACGGCGACGGCGACGGCGACGAGCGTGGACGAGCGCCGCAGCCGGTTCACGGCCGGCTGGAGGACGACGTATTACCCGAGGAGTCCACGCTAGGGCGCAACATCGACTGGAAGAGTGCCTACATCATCGCCATCAGCCGCGTCATCGGCAGCGGCATCTTCGCCGTGCCGGGCGTCATCCTCAAGTCGGCCGGCAGCGTCGGACTGTCGCTGGCCCTCTGGGTCGGCGGTGCCCTCATCGTCGCCGCCGGTCTCGCCGTCAGCCTCGAGTACGGCTGCATGCTGCCGCGCTCGGGCGGCGACAAGGTCTACCTCGAGTTCACCTACACGCGCCCGCGCTTCCTGGCGTCGACCCTCGTCGCCGTCCAGGCCGTCCTACTCGGCTTCACCGCCAGCAACTGCGTCATCTTCAGCCAGTACGTCTTCTTCGCCTTCGGCGCCGAGCCCGCGGACGCTTGGCGTAAGGGGCTCGCCGTCGCCCTGCTGACCGTCATCACTGTCATCCACGGCGTCTGGTACCGCGCCGGCATCCGGATCCAGAACTTCCTCGGCTGGGTCAAGGTCGGGCTGGTCGTCCTGATGGTCCTCTCGGCCCTGTACGTTGTCCTCTTCCGGCCGTCGCGCGCCGGCCTCGCCGACGGCGGGCCCCCGGCGGGGTCGATGGCCTTCGACAGCTGGGACGGCCTGTGGGAGGGGAGCGACTGGGGGTTCGGGACCATCTCCACCTCGCTCTTCAAGGTCTTCTACTCGTATGCGGGGCTGACGAACCTCAACAACGTGCTGAACGAGGTCAAGGACCCCGTGAGGACGCTGAAGTCGGTGTCCCTGTCGGCCCTCGTCACCGCCTGCTTCCTGTACCTGCTGGCAAATCTCGCCTATTTCGCCGTCGTGCCCGTGGAGGAGATCAAGCAGAGCGGCCAGCTCATCGCTGCGCTCTTCTTCGAGCGCGTGTTCGGCCCAAGCGTGGGCCGGCGGTTCCTCCCGCTCGCCGTGGCGCTCTCGGCCGCCGGCAATGTCATGGTCGTCACTTTTGCTCTCGTAAGTCCCGTCCCGTCCTGCCTCATCGCCCCATCGCCCCCCCTGCCCCTGTCCCCGTCATGTCCGGCGGACATGGGGCTAATCTCTGGCGGGGAACCCGCAACTAGGCGCGCCTGAACCAGGAGATCGCGAGGGCAGGCTTCCTCCCATTCTCGAGGTACCTCTCGTCCTCGAAGCCGTTCAACGCGCCCATGGGGGGCCTCATCGTGCACTACATCCCGTCGGTCCTCGTCATCGTCCTCCCGCCCACGAACGAGGTGTACTCCTTCATACTGGAGGTCGAGGGCTACCCAGGGCAGATCTACGGGCTCGCCATCACCATCGGCCTCATCTGGCTGCGCTTCAAGCGGCCGGATCTCAAACGGCCCTTCAAGGCATGGATGCCGGCCGTCGTGTTCCGGGCGGTCCTCTGCGTCGCGCTCCTCGCCGCCCCCTTCTTCCCCCCCAAGAACCCGGATCCGCACGGGTTGTGGTATGCTACGTATGCCGTTGTCGGGGTAGGCGTGTAAGTGCACTCAATTTTCCTCAACCTTTTTGGTCGTATATATATGTGATCTCCCCACTGACTGTTTCCCCCCCTTGCTGTTACAGTGTTGTCTTCGGGCTGCTCTATTGGCTCATCTGGACGGTCATATTACCACGGCTCGGCGGCTACAGACTGGAAGAGAAAGAAGACGTTTTAGACGACGGCACCACCATCACCGTGCTGGCACGGGTGCCAAAGGCCGAATAAAAGAACTTTTTAATATTATATTATATAATATTATACAGCATCACGAGAATCCATTTTAGCATAGCGGAAGCCTTCGTTGTCTCTCTACGTATCAAGTTTGTTTTTATTTTAGCTATCTATCTAAGCAGGTATGCGGCTAGGCTTGTCTATCGCACGCAGAATTCCGCCATCGGGTAATTTAGGGTAAGCGGTCTAGAGGTACTGTGCTGTGCTGTGCTGTATTGTTCATAGAAGGATTACGAGCACAAAGGCGGATAGATTGCGAGAGCTTCATATCATTCAACGCATGTGTTTAATTATAATCGTCCATAATTTATACCCAGCGTACGTGAGGTACATATGTGTTACCCCGTATGGCCGTCCTTATTTATATTTCACATCTGGATTGCGTCGCCACGCCGTATGTAGTATGCATCCCAGGTCTGTTCGTGCCATTTTTATCTGTCTCTACCGCTATAAGTCGATCGAATACCTACTTAGCTAGCAGTGCAATTATAAAAGATATCACTGGTAAGCATGGACTTGGTAGGCTGGACTAGACCAACACAGGAGCACCTCCCGGCCTACAGATAATAATTAGGCGTATCATCACCAGCTACTAAGACAGTTATTTTAGATCAAGGAGAACATTATTTTCTTTTCTTCTCTTTCTCTTTCTTTTCTCCCCTCTTCCCTTCCTTTCATGGAATAAGGTATGCAAGCGCCGGTGCTAACTTAAAAAAAAAAAGGTCTATATCGACAAACTCCTTGTATGTATCGTATGTCTGTCTGTCTGTATGTATGTATGTATATGAGGCATCTCCCCGGGAGCAAGAGGGGAAGTGCGCTGGGAGTGGAGTAGGGTGGGAAAGCAAGCCATCCTTCGGAACCAACGCCATTTGAGCAATATTATATGAGGTAGTATGCAATCACCCTCTATAGGTCATCTGTTGCGCGGTGCTCGTCTGCGCCATCTGGCTCGGCATGGCGGGAATCACGGGCACCTCGTCTCGCGCGCCACCGGCCCTCGAGTTGGCCCGCCGGAGCCTCTCCTTCTGCTGGTCCACCCAGCTATTTATGGTGCGGAAATGAATCGGGCGATCGCTCGTCGTCGTAGACACTGTGTCCCTCTTCTTCGCGGTCCCGGCCCTGCTCATCCAAGAGAACGGGCGGTGAGTGGTGTCCGTGTTGGTCGTCGCCTGCGCTATAGCTATAGGGGGCTTAGGTATGATGTTTGGCGGCGGCATGATGATGTCGCCGTCTCCGAAACCGGATGACAGAGAGGAGACTTCGCTCGCCCGGTATACAAGCCTCTGCGCGGGATTCTGTGCGTTGGACGGCTGAGTGGCGTATGCAGATTGGCTATAGTAATGGCCGGGCATCTGTGATCGTGATATTGGGTTGATATTACTGCCTTCGATCAGGCGATTACTGGCCTGTTGATATTGATTCGAAGAGCTGAACAGTGCTGCTGGTTGCCCCTGTGAAGTTTGCCACATTGCATTTTCGGCTTGAATAGTGGCTGCAGATTGATATGCTGTACCTCCTAATCCCATAGCATATAACTTCCCTTGGCCGTACCCATCATCGGGTTCCATCGCATTATTGTCCCCAAAATCGTAGGCGGGTAATGGATCACTTGGCCCATATGAGTTGCCAGAGGCCTGAACACCACTCGTCGCTGGTTTTCCACGCCAGGGAGTTAGTTTGGATAGCCAGTCCTTGCCCCATTCCCCGCGTCCAAGTTGGTTGGACCTTTTTAGACTCCTGTAGACTATCCACCCGATGAAGCAGAATACAATGAAGGCACCTATAGGAACTGTAAGCTTTCACCAGGGATAGTCGTTATGAGGTGTCAGTTAAAACCTACCAACGGACCCTGCAGCGACCAGTATTCGTTCCGATGTTTGATTGAGCCCCTTTCCTCGAATTCCTGCACTGTTGTTATTGATCTGAGAGTTGCTGCTGCCGCTCGGGCCGTTGCGGCCGCCGGGATTCGCCTGACTGGTTTGGATCGGTGCCGGTATTGAAGTGCTCGTTGAAGAGCCCGCAATAACAGTGACGAGGAAAGACTGCGACGTCTGGGTAGTCCCGGAAGCATTGCCCAGATCTAGTGTTATTGAGGGGACTGGGGTAGGGGAAATCGGTGGTGTCAAGGAGGAAGAATCTGCCAACGCAGGAATCTGTCAACCATTAGTATCTACGGGGGGTGGTTTCGATACACCTGGGGGACTAACCGCGGTAGGTATGGATGTGGTACTGTCCTGACCTACAGGTGATGTCGTCGCTTCAGGAGTAGAGGCAGATGTAGATGCCTCAATGGACGTAATTGTGGTCACACCAACAGTAGACGTGGAAGTCGGAGGTGGTGACGTCGAAGGTGAAGGTGGAGGTGGAGGTGGAGGTGGAGGTGGAGGCGCAGGCGAAAAGGGAGAGTTGTTGTCTGGATTTGAGCCCGAGCCATCGCGACTATTCCCTGAGTCTCCTCCCCCTCCGCCTCCCCCTCCGCCGCCGCCACCGCCGCTTCCTCCTCCATCTTGTCCTCCTCCTCTTCCTCCTCCGCCACTGCCATCGCCGCTTCCACTTCCTCCTCCTCCGCCGCCACCGCTTCCTCCGCCACCGCTTCCTCCGCCTCCGCCTCCCGGTCCTCCTCCTCCTAAACCTCCTCCGCCGCCGCCTCCTCCTCCCGGTCCTCCGCCGCCGCCTCCTCCTGGTCCTCCCCCATCTCTGCCTCCTCCGCCGCGTCCCTTTCCGTTGCCACTGCTTCCCCCTTTTCCATTGTCATTATTACCATTGCCACCCCTGCCAACCCCTCCCTTATTATTACCGTCATTTCCACCGTTGAATTTACCATTAAAAGGGTTGTTGTTGTTGTTGTTGTTGTTTCCTTTCCCACTTCTTCCGTTGCCAAAAGGTCCGCCGCCGTTTTCCTTGCGAAAGAAAGTTGGACCATCGCCTCCGTTGCCTTGAAAATGAGAGCTGTTGTCGCTGGGGCCGCCGCGGCCATTTTGCCCGTCACTGCCACCACCGCCGTTGGGAATTGGGCCTCGCCTATCGCCGCCAGGGCCGTTGTTGCCGTTGCCGTTGCCGGGATCGCCCCGCCTCCTATCTAGAGTGAAACGGATCTCTGACTTCTCGGCGTCCGGCGATATGTTCTCGTCGCTTTCGGTGGCGGCATCGTCATGATCGTCGCCATGGTCTCCTATCAGCAGCGTTGGGCGAGTGACCCTTCTGGACACCCTCCCACGCTTGCCAACGTATTGATAGCTTCGCTTCTCGTTGCGGAGTGATGGCATAGTTCCGTCTGACCCCCTTTCGTGTAGATGTCGTGCTACAATGCCTCGCACGTGAGCTCCCGAGGATTCATTGATAACATAGCCCCAACCCCAAACTTTCATATAAAAGGTGTCAAGAAACGATCGATGTATATCGTGAAGCGTCTTCGAGAGTGTTGTCGTCGCAAAGTAAGGAGCAAAACCAAGTACCCAGCCTTGAACGTTTGAAATTGGTGATCGAGAATCGAAGAGGACCAGCCCCGGAAGGGTGAAGAGGAGGGGCGGAAAAGCGACTACGCGAAAATTTGATGCGAGAGAAAGACGGAGTTGGCGAAAAAAACGTCAGAGAGGGTTGAAGGCGCTGGAGGTCTTTGAAGGGCCAACGGGATCCAACCCCATTCGAAAACAATTGCCTAATAGAGGAATAGACAAGGTATTCATCGATGGGTGTCAGATATTATATGCTAGGGGTAACCTAGTGCACATCTATCCATGGCCTGCCACAGGATCCGGAGAGAAGAGAGAATCTGAATGTCGAGGGGCCCCTGCTACACTAGCCAGCCACTTGCAATGACGGAGACTGGGTCACAGTTCTCTCTCTCACCTCTGAGGGTTCAAGACTTCAGCCGGTCTCGTACACTCTACCCAGCATGCTGTAACAGCCAGCAGCGGTGGCGGGCCCATGGCATCCCAGACGGTGGCATCGAGTGGTTCGGCGGGTGACGTGCTGCACAGGATGCTCCTCCAGGTCAGAGCTTTGCCTGGAAACAAGCGCATGGTGTTGGAGGCCGGGGGGAGAGAGGGAGGGCGGGTTGATCCACTGAAACGCTCTACGCCTTTAGGCGGCCTATCTGAGTGGCTCACATTTCAGCTCACACTCGTCGCAGGTAGGCATCTGGTGTGTGCATGTCGATGATAGATGATGGGGCGACGGATGCAAGGTTGATAGGGGCCGGGACCAACGAAATCCAGGGCTGGGGACCTGGGGTTGTTCTTTGCATTGACATGAGGCTCTAGCTGCAGCAGACCAGTCAAGGGCTTCTTTATCGTAGCCAGTGAGGTAGTCTATAAAGTACTTATCTTAGGCGTGGTACATCGCCGAGTGCACATCGTTACCCCTGCTGAGACAAGCCGCCACGGAGAACAGGCCAGGGGTTTCAAGTCAGGGGTCTCCTAGCTACGACCACCAACTTGCCGTGTCACAGATGAGCTTAGCCAGTGGTGTAGTGTAAGCCTGGGTCCATGTAACCTCGATACACTATATCTAGGTAGGTACTTTGTATTAAAGTTGGCATAGTTCGTACCTCTAGTGTATTGTCGGCGAATGAGAGATCTTGCTTCGTTGCGCACTTACTCAATATGGAAGTCTCAGCTAACCTCTGTGTATACTTCGTAGGTGTTAATGAGATATGTACTTCTTCAGGTGCTTCACGCTATCTACGTCCCTAGTACTTCGTACCAGTCTACATGTAGCCTTAAGAGTGAAGGTAGAAGAAGCACAGACGGATCTGAGGAGAGGAGGGGAAACCTCCAACCTCCAATACCGCTGCGACATCACGACATTTGATTAAGACAGGTACAGTACCACTTACTTATACATTTAATGTATTTGCCATTCTAGGTTACCTTCGATGCCAGAATTTCTCTTGATAGTATATCAAATTATAGCTGACATGCCCAGGGACCTGCCGTCGACTCCGCAGAAATATGCCAGTCCAGGTCTCCTCGCTAGCTGAGCGAGATATCCCGGGCGCCGTCGCTGCGATCCAGTAAGTGAAGTCCCGAGTCCCGAGTCCCGAGTCTCGTCTCAGCGCCAGCAACAACGCGAGGTCTAGCATCGCGTCGAATCAAGGTTGGCCGTGCCGCGTTTCTCACCTCCAGGCTCCGGCCACGTTTTGGGGTGTTTTCATACAACAAGAACCACGACCACCGAACCTGGGTTGGGTTGGAGGGAGGACGAGGGGTTCATCCTTGTCTGTAATTCGAGTTACAGCACGACCAACCGACCTGTCGCATTTCCACACTTTGAGTCGTCCTGTCACGAAGTAGTCTTGGACGTGCTAATCTTACCACGCCTCACTTCTTTCGTAGAGAAGCTTTTGCGGACGACCCTTACAATAACTGGGTGTTTGATAAATCCAAAGTAAGTCATCGTCAACGACAACAACTGGCAACAATCTTGCTACATGCCAGGTCTGCCTATTACATACATATCGTGACGTCTCTTCGGGCCCCGCATGCGATGCGAGTGAGCGGGACTTCATACCGCGCAGCAGGGTAGGGTTTCATCCATCTCCTGGGCTCGGCTACTCGGAAGCTTTCCAGATCAACGAGCAAGAAGGGGGCGGGCAGGGGCTCGTTGGACGAGACGCACGAGCTGGGTTGTCTTATGCCGATTTAGCCAGCGTAGTAGGCCAGCTACCAATCTCCTACCAACCTGTATCCCAACATCAGCATATTTATTTTTCGCCAAGTCTTCTTCGATATTTTTTCCCCGTCTCCATGCAAACAAATTCATTGTCCTCCAATCTGATTGATACTACTTGGACGAGAACACCGCGTGCGTCCACTTGCTAACACCCCCGCTAGTTCGACCCCAAGCGTAATGCCGTTTCGCTGGGTATACGCTGCCGGTGGGGGATGCGTAACGGCATCTTCCATGTGGCCAAAGATGAAGGGAGCGACGAGGTTCTCGGCGTCGCTTGCTGGCTTCGGCCCCACCCGGCCGACCAGCCTCCCACTTGGCACGACTGGTTCGAGGGTTGGCGCTTATATCTGAACCAGGTCGGCATGAACTGCTGGTACGGCCGAGGCGGGCTGAATGTCAAGGTACGTCCATCGATTACCCAGGGAACTTTGCTCTGGTAATCCCACGTCTTGCCCCCTGACCACCCGAGATCGTCTTGGCCAGTTTGGCATTTAGCATTTTTGTGCTTTAAGTTGGACCCAGCCATGAGGCTGCGTACAAGGGGATGATGACTTTTTTTTTTTTTTCCTTTTTTTTCCCCCTCCTTGCCCTCTTGATTGCCTTCTCAAATTTTGTCAATGGTCCCCCCCCCAAAGAAAAAGAAACCAAATAGGGGAAATTTGCAAAGAGAAAACTGGGGAAAGATGAGATGCCATGGCAAGGACACAAGATGAGAGGTTTGTACTCTATGGCGACTTAGCCGCGGAAGTGCTGTTTCAACATATAGACTTCAATCATACAATATATCCCTAACATACCCTCTTCATTCGCGGTTGCACGTACAATCTGATACTAATACGGCTGTGCTCTAGCGCTACTGGATCTGGAAATCGGCCCAGTCGGACGTCCAGTCCACCGTATGGACCGACCCGCGAGGGTACTATTTCCTAAACGTAGGCTAAATCTCCGCATACTAGAACCTACCAACCACAGCTCGCTCATCTCGAGTCCCAGATCATGGTCGTCGTACCCAAGGCCCAGGGCCGGGGCATCGGCCGTCTGATGATGGAGGCCGTGACGGACCAGGCCGACGCAGAGGACATGAGGTGCTACCTCGAATCTAGCCGCGACGTCCCGAACATCCAGATCTACGAGTCCTTCGGCTTCAAGTTTGCCAAGGAGCTCGAATGCGACGACGACGGCACCGCCATCAAGCTCTTCGCCATGGTGAGGGAACCTGGCGCCGGCTCCCCCAGAAAGAACTAGATAAGTAGGGATCCTACCAGGGCCCTCCCTCGTCGCCGATCCTGTCGTGAAAATGCCCCTTTACCTGGTACGCTAGCGAGCTAGGACAATTATTGTCTCTGCCTATTATATCATACAATACAATAACCAGCGATCCTATATCACCTCGCCCGGTACCCGACTTACCACCCGTACACCACAGGCATCAAGGTACGGATCGAGTCGGCCCTTCTCCTCCGTCTACCTGAAGTACTTTTCCTCCGCTGGGGCGTCTTTCAGTAGAGAACTTAGATATTTGTGTCGTCCATCGTCCACATTTCCCACTCTGGATTCCCAATATAGACATCGATTCAGTCATCAACGCATCCCTATCTAAGTATCTAGTACTATTCACACAGGCACAAAACAAAGGTAAGAAAAAGAAGCGAAGAAAAGCTGGGGCAAAGGAGGAGGTGAATGAACGAGCAAGTACCTAACCTGGTGAAGGTAGTAAGCTATTAGGCAAGTGATTGAGCAACGAAGCAACGCTATACGTAGCAAGAGGAAGACGCTTTCCCCCAGGGTTTGTAGCGAGCAATATGGTATTGATATCGAGGTCGGTGGTTCAGGACAAAAGGACAATCAGTGTAAATGCATGCATACCTGCCTTCAGATAAACCCACCTAGATCGCGAAGAGTGGCGCAACGTGTTGCAATGTTCTTCTCCTCTAGGAAGGATGCGAATAATGCCTTTACAACTGTGTGTCTACTCAAGAGTTACCTTACTTACTCAGCTAAGTAAGTAGGTATTCATCAATAGGCGTCGTGTCGTCTCGCGTGTCACACGGGCCTTGCCAGTCGAGAATACTCACTTTACTTACTGATGTGCCAAAAACGCATTTTGGGGATACAAATGTTATATTATAAAAATACAACGTCCAAAAAAAATATAAAATTAAGATATACCCGCTTTGAACGTACAGGATTGTTCCCTCTGTGCCCACCCTTGCCCATTCGCACGGACTGTGCAAAAGGCAAAGCGTTCTAACCCAAATCCCGCCTCTATGGATGCGTAAGGTAGTATATCTGTCATGATAGCGCCTGATGCCCTCCTCCCCTTCTATCGAGTTGTAGTGTGGGTACTTACACATGTACATATCTTTTTTTATCTAGGTAGGTAGGTAGGTAGGTAGCCCAGACCGCACGGCCTCCTCGCACCACCATGTGGGAGTGGTCTGGTTGTGTGTTTTTACTCCCAGCCCAGACTCCAGTCGGTGCGGCCCTCCGGCGACTTGGCTATTCATTAGTGAGGGTTAGGGCGGTTTGAGCCTCTTGCCGCTGCTAACTTCTCCTTTGGAAAAGAGATACGGCCTGGTAAAAGTCTACTCCCGGGAGACGTCACGGCCGTAAAGCTTGGCCTTGACCCAGTCAAGAGCCACAAGAACACGATTCCGCGCTGAAAGCTGTTAATCATAGTGCCCGGTGATATGCGGAGAGGAGTTGGAGTAGACTTACTGCTGAAGCACATGCTCAAGTAGGCGCTTCGCCAAAATAGATAGGTTAGCTTGCCGCCAGAGGCGACGTTGCCATTCAGCCAAGCGATATCAGCGACAGCCTTTTCACTCCCGATATAAGCCAAGCTACCTTGGTGTGAGTAGTTGAAAGGCTTGATGTCCCTGACGCGGCGGAGCTGCTTCTCGAGGCTCTCAATCTCTGCTGAGGCCTCGGCCGCATTACCGGGTTTGATGTTTAGATTTGAACTGAGCTCCCGGACTCGGCTCTCGAGAGCCTCCGTCTGCGCCATGTTATTGAACAAACGTCCCAAGAAGTTACCTTCCTGCGCCGCAACCTGTGCTGTAGGGGCATAACCGGCCACAGCGCAATCGCCAATGGCCCAAATGTCACGTGCTCCCTGAACGACAAGATACTCGTTCACCGCCAAGCCACGTCGTGACTCCTTCTGAGCCGGGATTTGAGACATGAGATCTTTAATGATTGGACGGACAGCATTGCCAGTAGCCCAGACCAAGAGACCATAAGGGATCGACATCATCGACTTGCTGCCATCAGGATTTGTCGCCTCAGCCTCGACGGTCGTGGGTGTAACCTTCTTGACCATCGTCTTGGTCTTGATTTCGATGTGCTCCTCCTTGAAGGTGCTTTCAGTATAGTCGATGAGCTGTTTCGAGAACATGGGCAGGACAGTAGGCAGAGCTTCGATCAGTGTCACCTTGAAGCGCGACGAGATATCAGGAATCAGCTTCTGGATATCTTCATCAAAGAAGTCACGCAGTTCGCCGGCGAATTCAACGCCGGTGGGGCCGCCACCGACAACAACCATGTGAAGTAGACGATCGATTTCGGAGGAATCCTGGTCTTTGAAGGCAGCAGATTCTACGCAGTCCATGATCTTGGTTCGTATAGCCTGGGCATCGCGAATCTCCTTGAGGAAGCAGCTGTTCTCCCGGACACCGGGGATGCCGAAGGTGGCATTCTCGGCGCCCACGCCAATGACGAGCATATCGTAGGGGACTTCAGTCTGGTTGATGTTACCTTTGATGTCGCTGTTGTCGGAGATCTTGATGACCTTTCTCTCGTAGTCAATCTTGGTGGCCTCGGCCTCGTAGAACTTGACAGCGGCCTTTTTCTGACGAAGAATCTGACGAATGGGTTCCATGATGGAGCGGTGTTCGATGTTTCCGGTTGTGCACGAGGGCAGCAGGGGCGTGAATAGAAAGTAGTTACGGGGAGATATGACGACGACGTTGTAGTTGGCGGTATCGAGCTTCTTGAGCAGAGAGACGGAACCCCATCCAGTTCCTGCGGGGGTCAGTCAGTCTTCAGCAGCACAGGATCACAACACAGCGCGGGGATTGGTGGTATAAGACTCACCCAAGACGACTAGAGTCTTCTTCTGGGGGTCAGGGGCGTATTGCTCCTCTGGATTGCGGTCCTGATAGCCGTCGTAGATGACGGCACCGACGCCGATGAGAAGAGAGAGATAGGTGGTGCGCCATAGCCATTTGAACGTTGTCCTGATCTTGCCGGGCTTCTTCTTGGGCGCTGCATCGGAGGCATAGGCCCTCGCGAACAACATCCGACTCGTGAGAATAGCGGACGACGCGAGCACCGGCCGTGTTGTCGCACGACATATCGTCTTCGTCGTCGTCGCAAAGTTGGCAAGGTGGGTAAAATTTGCAGACGGGCGCACGACTTCAGCTATGGACAGTCGAGTTGCTGCCACGCCGAAGCGGGTCAGGGCCTTCGAAGTTGACCCCATCGCCATTGAGGCTCCCGGGAGAGGTTCAATGGGGGAACTGCGTCAAATCTGGGCCAGTGGCACAAAAAATGTTGGCTTGGAAAAAGACGGAGCGCAGAGACGGAGGGATAATGAGAATTGACGTGCTTATGCTTATCAGAGTGGGTTTATAGCGTACAGTGTAAAGGCGTGGCACTGTTTACTGTATTTTGTACGCTAGCGTCAAGCCTGTGACAAGTCTTCCCGTCGTGCGGATGGATCGATAAGCTTGATCGCCTTGGAACTTTTTGATTGACCAATTACGATCCACAAGCGAATCTTTCTTCGCACGGAGTGTAACAGTCTGTCCTATCAAGTACTTAGACTTAGTAAGTAAGAGGCAGGCAGGCCTCGGCAGGGAGCCTTCGAGAGCAGAGTTGAGCCGAGCTCTAGTCTACTTTCTTAGACTACCTGAATGGCAGGCAATACAGTGGCATACATACTTCAACCTCGGGATTTCGGAGTTCGCTCGCTATTGTATGGTTGTTCTCCCTTTCCTCTTTTCTAAACACTAAAAAGCAAAAGAACAACTCAAGTGGCTGATTTATTGACAGAAATACCTGACCTAGCTCAAGACGGACGGGTCAAGATGACGTGGGACAGACATATATTTCAGCCCAGAAAATCTGGGTTGAGCTTTAAAATAACTCATCATTTCAGCTTTGCTGCCGCACCCCGATAGCTATGCCTATCGATATGCATGTAGTAATAGCAACTATTTAGTTCTCATATCAAGAATTTCTATGTCGATCGTTATGTATTATTAACTTGAGGTGTCCAGTTAGCGATCCGAAAAACAAACAAGCAGGCGAGAGTCTACCTATCTACGTCATTTAAGTAGATTAAGCGCCTCTGATCTGCACTACACATTCAACAGCTTACCTACTTACCTAACTCGCCGAAAGTAACTAACTAATACAAGCAACCTTGCCTTAAGAGAGCTTAGCTTCAGAGTTGAAAGGGAAAATTGTGCTGCTCACCTGGTATGTGCATTTATATATCTCTACTATCTAGAAGTTCTAATGAATTATGAGTGTAATTGCAATCACAAATATTCGGATTGGACGAGGATTATCACATCTTGCCTTATCTAGCGTACTGCAGGTATGTGCTTCTGAGGATCCGCGCGGACGGTATTCGTACAGCTTCATCCTTTGCCGACCTATCCCGAGCGGGTCAGCATTTAGTTAGCGCTGCCAGGAAAGTCCAAGTCCTCCCGTCTGTCTTACATAGGTACTACGGACAGTAGTTGCGGATTTAGTCAATTGATCACCTACAAACCTTTAGCATCATGGCCAACGCTCAAAGGCTGAGGCTTAAGGGGTACTACCTACACTGGTCCATGTTTGTTTAAGTATCTGCGAAAAGGAAAGCATGGGCTGGTGCCCGTGTCCAATAGTCCTCCTTTAGCCACTTGGTTTGTAATTCTCTATCCTTTATTCACCTTCCTCAGTATTTAAACTCAACATATACACGCCTACCGCCCTATCAAGCACCACACTCAACAGATCTACGTATCGATTCGCCCAGGAACGGCATTACCTGTCTCTAACATCAACACGCCGAGCAAATGAAAAAAAAAAAAAGATCTCGCAAACGACCGTAATTACACCAGTAGACTAGACGGGCTCGCGAAGGCTTATATAAATCTCGCAGGACCGTCCGCCTAAGGAGACCTCGGACACAATACAATGACAAATCTATCATTAACACTAAACAAGACACGAGGTAAAGTAAGTTCGGAAAAAGTTCAAATTCTATCACTTGATTTTTTTTGGTTGTACCCCTTTGAACATGGGCTGTCTCGTAGATAATACATTCCGGATGTCGTAATCGTAATACCAGACTCCAGTACAATATAAACTGATACACGCACAGCCGCCCCGCCCCGTCAGGACAATGACTACCTGCCCTGGGGCGCGGTCGATGCAGGCATTTCTCCATATCTTCCTCTACCCCTTGTAGTATCGTAGGCGTTGATGACACGCGTCTGACTTTCGTCGGCTTGCGAGAAGGCATAGCCGCGCTGTTTCCGCATGCGCTGCACTTGGCGGACCTTTCTGATCGCCTTTTGGAACTGCTCCATCCTGTTTCAATCATTAGTCAACGAACTTTTTTTCTGAAGTGGGCGTGTAGCCCGTGGCAGACTTGACTTACCTTGGACGATAGTCTTGGATGTTGTACTTCTGAATCTCCTGGATGTGATGATAGCTCCGTGGATAATACATCCTCCTGACATACTTCCAAGCCACATCGCGGATGAGACAAGCTAGGGGTAGGAATATTGTCTGGATATAGAAATGCGGGCTTGTATAGAGCACGGGTATAATCCCACGCAGCTCGGTCGAAACATGAACCATCGGGGCAACAATGGCGTAAACGGTGAGGAACGCAAACCAGATCAGTAGGCTACCCGGTATCGCTATTATGTGGTACTTTGTCCAGTTGCTCGTAACCAATGCGGCCTTGCCAAGAACGGTTGCTAGAACAGAGGCATATAAACCCGTACCCCAAAGCCAATGTCCTCCAATTGTCCCATCACGGAGAACGCCATCACCAGACCAGATGAGTTCTGAAAAAATGTATAGGATAAGGGAATGGTAAAAGGCATTGGCAATCCAGGCAGCAAAGGTCTTGAGTTTGAAGAATTCGTTGCGTTGCCCCGCGGTGTAGAGCTGCGGATACCGATCAAGCAGCCGGGCCGATACGTATTGGTCTAGGATACCAATGGCAAGAGGCGGCAAGACTGTGAAAAAAACGTTGTAGAAGGAGAGCATCCATGATTCGTAGATAATTTCACCGGAGAACACGTTTTGGAAGGCATACTGGACGATATTAGTTACATTGGGTCTTGGTAGTGGTGTGGCATGCTGTCACAAATGAAGCATTGACAACGAATTACACTCTGGTAGATATGGACTTACCCAAAATTGCGTCTGGTAGAGAGCAATATTTTTGTAGAAAGAAAAGAGGATGGTCTTGCTGATACGGTGATAGCTCCAGGCCCCGTGAACTAGCGTGAGTTTGCGGAGGAATCGAAACTGGGCGATTGAGACGTCGGCGGATCGAGCTGCCTGGAGGCCTTCCACACCCGAGATACCTACACCGATGTGGGCAGCCTGAATCATGGACACGTCGTTGGCTCCATCACCGATAGCTAGGAGGATCTCGTCGGAAAATTTCTTGACGAGTTTAACAACCAGTGCCTTCTGAAGTGGAGAAACACGGCAGCAAATAACGGCCTTGCACATAACAGCGAGATCGTAAAACTGCTTTTCTAGGTCGGACTCCAGAGCGTAAGTGAGAGATTTGCCGTCGATGACTAGAGCCAGTGAATCCGTCTCAATTGATCCTTCGGTATTGTTTCTGATGGCCTCCAACTTTTTCTGTATATTTTGACGGGTAGCCATAGCGTCCTCCTCATTCACAATAAGGAGCATCATATCTTCACTCAACAGTTTCGAACTCATTCCAATGTTGATAGCGGTTTCTTGTCGATCTCCAGTCAGGACCCACACCTTGATATTGGCTTCTTGCAGTGTGTGAATGGTTTCCGGCACTCCGTCCTGCAGTCTGTCTTCAATAGCAGTAGCGCCTAGTAGGTATAGGTTGCACTCTATGAGCTCAGCCGCCTTGTCGAGCTCGTCAGCTCGATTACCACCCACGGTAGTTTGGGCCTTGTCGAACATTGCATACCATTCCTGGAACTCATGTTCAGGAATCTCACGCATGGCTAGACAGAGTGTCCGCAAGCCCTCAACCGCGTACTCTTCCAGGTGTTGAAGTGTCAGCTCAACATGTGGGTTGTCATCATTGAGACGTTCCAGAATAACGGTATCGGCACCCTTGCAGTATAACCGAATCTTCCCATCAGGACAGCGATAAATGGTGGACATGCGCTTTCTTGTCGAGTTGAACTCGCATACGGCCAGAAGTTCATACTCGAGCTCCCTACCAGCCACCTCGATAATGACAGTTCGAGGTTTACGAGCAACAAATGCATACCCCATGGTCACGGCGCCCTGCACAAGAGCGCCTTCATCGGGGGAGGCCGCTTGATACTTGATACTGCCCCCATTCTTCTCATTCCGCTCTGGAATAACGGTATGGCATGTGGATAGAAGGGTTAAGAAATGATGGATGGCTTCAGAAGTTTGGTGTGATTCGAGGTTCTCCGCAAGTTGCTTAAAATCGTGGATTCCTACTGCCGCTCCATCCTGAACAGTCGCTCGTCTATCTTCAGGAACTTCTTCCGCATACTGGATCCCACCAATAGAGCATTGCTTGAACTCCATCATGTTGCATGTCAAAGTTCCCGTTTTGTCAGAGAAGACAAAACCAACCATACCTAATTCTTCTACCAAACTTGATGTCCGACAGTTTGCTGGTGTATTTGTCTGATCGTAATACATGTCGAGATCATCGTTGATGAGGATTCCGTGCCAATATTTGACGAGTTCTACCGTAACGAAAAGTGAGATTGGAACTAGCGATGAGAATAGGACCCAGTATGTGACAAGATCCTTGAAGATAGCCTGAACAACTACGCTAGCACCGTCCAGATTGTCGAGATCCAGGTAAGACAGCGAATCCTTCGCCACAGCACGGTACACCAGGTCTCCAATGGTACATATCGAGCTAAGAATCAGTAGTAATCCAATCAGGACAAGCACGAGCTTGTTGAGCTGGCGCTCAACTTTCGTTCTCTTGATTGGGGTGGCTGTCGCGTTGCGCATCAACTTCGTCTCGTGACCCGTGAAGACGACTATGCCATGGATCCAAGGGGTGTTTCGAAGGGTGGCACCTCGAAGCAAAAGTTGCTCCGGATTCAACGGTAGCTCCTTCTCTCCGCCACCAGCTTGCATGGTCAATGTTGCCTCGTATGTGTAGAGACTACTGTTGGGTTGTTCCGATCGAACCCTGCCTCCCAATCTACTCAACTCGGCGGAACTGACCAAGGCCGATGTTTCGGGAAGGCCCTGTTTGATTTTGAGATTCGTCTCACCATCGAGGTTGGCCGTTTCAATGTAACAAAGACCTTCAGGTTCAGAACTCGCGAGAAGTACCATATCGGCGGGAAACGGTTCCTCGGATTCGACCCTCACAATGTCTCCAACGGCGACATTGATCCACCTCGTCTCTTCAAAATTGGATCCTCTAAGAACTCTGGCCTTCGAGTTGTTCAGAGCACTATCTGCTTGTTTTCTCCTGTAATCTTCGACAAGCTCTTTGACCGCAGAAATGAGGAGGACCACGATGAGAGGACCGATGGTGGTGTATTGGTTCGTCGGCGACAGACGGGGAATCTGTTGCAATGCTGCCGTGAATAGGAAGAAAACATTGGCGAATTTAGAAAATTGTTCTATCAGGAACTTTGGTAAAAACGAAGCAACGTTATACTTGGCGGTCGAGACATGATTGTCGACATATTTGTTGGCCGCGTTGGCAGGTGGATTGTTAAGATGTATGATGCGAGGCCCTAAGGTGGAAGGGTCCGGCTTGCCGCCTCCGAATCCAAATTTGAAGTTCTTCAACTCAAACTTCTTGCTCTTCTTCGCTTGTGTCGCAGTCCCCGACGAATCTGTCCGTCCATGTCTGGCATCCGTGAGGGGGAGGTCCATTTCTGAATAGCCTTGTCCCATCCCCAGCAAATTTTTCGCCTTTCCTAAGAAACCGCCACCTAGTCCCAATACGCTGTTGCGCTTCCTGGCAGTTTCGCGACGCATCTCGTCACGGCCGCCCACTGACCTTCCGCCGTGCTGGTAATAAGATTGGTCATCGTCGGGGAAGTCCTCGAAGTCGTCGGCATACCTCCGATAGTTGTTCAAGTCAGAGGTCTGGCTGTACTGTCGATCGTTCTCAACCATGTAGGGCGCGCGAGGACCTGAGGCTCGGGCGCCAGCAGCAGGGTTTTTCACGCTCGGATGCGTTGTCTGACTTGCGCCAATGAATTCATCGTAGGAGACGGACTGGCGTGACGGAGGCTCGTTGCTGCGGTTATTGGAATTATAAGAGCGAAGCATTTCGTCGTCATTTACGGGAGCGCGTTGTCCGGTGTAGTAGACAGGTTGATCGTCGAGATCAAGAAGAAGGTCGTTTTGGGGGCCAGAGGAGCCTCCCAGAGGCGCCTTTCCTGCCATATCGCAAAGGAGTAGAGAAAGAGAAGCCTATACAGAGATCGAAGTCGGAGACATGGGGAAACCGAGAAGGGAGCAGCCTGGTCTTAGGGGGGTTGAATCAACTCGGGTGGTGCGTCTCAATGTTCGCTTTCGGCGACAGCTCGAGGCAAGAGAATAGAAGGCCAGATGATAGTGGCAAGGCAGTGAGGCGGCGAGATGGCGAGATGGCGAGAGGGCAGGTTGTGTCGCAAGAGAGGGACCAGCTGCAATGGCGGTATTGAGAAGAAGAGACAAGAAGGAGAAGATGGCGGCACGTTGCACACACAATACGAGAATGTGATGCCCAGACCCGCAGGCGTCAGAGAATCGCAGTACTACCGTGGTCCGTCCCTGGGTTAGAATTAAGCAGCCTAAATGGGACTGGGGTGAGTTTAGTAGGGACCATACGGTATGGGCAGTGCTAGCAATAAAGTTGGACCAAATGCTATTAACGCGACAGAACAGAGAGTTGTTGCGAAGGAGACAGGAACAAGGACAGACGAGGACTAGGTACAAGGGGGTGATGGTGATGGTGATGGTGATGGATATGAGGTTTTGAGGGATGGACAATCAAAACCCTCTGCTGAGTCGTAAATGTACAGTAGGTAAAAGGGTTCTGACGGCAGGCAAGCAGGTTAAGGATAGCACCTCGTGTACCCTAATTTAGGTACTGTAGGTACCTACTGACACCATATAGGTATCCAGATTGGAAGATTATGTGTGCAGGTACATATCTGATGTAGATCAATACTTAAAGAAGTACATACCTGTAGGTAGACATGACGGATGGCAGATGGCTGGTTTGATGTTTGCTGATAGGTCACCCACTTTGAACAACGCGACGCAAGCTTTGTTTCGTCACCTACACAGCCTCAAGACGTGCCTTAGTAGGTTCCAACCACCACCTATTTCAATCCTGCAATACCTACAGTACCACCTGGTACGAACTACCAAGAGGCTAAAAGTACAACGGTGCAGTGTCTTCTCAGCAGGTACTTTAAGGTTACTTTATAGATACCTAGATACCTGTTGTGTAAGTGGTGCCCAAGGATGGAAGGTACGTTGTGGCTTGCAGCCCCCAGCAGCACAGCCCCCGTAAGTCTGGTCGTCCCAGTGAGGTTGTACCTTAACAGCTTTTGCAACGGCGTAGCAAGGCCTATTGGCTACCAGAAAGGGGGGCGTCAGGGTTGCTCAGTGTCAGCGATCTCTACCAACACGTCTTCTGTAGGAGACCACTTGTCATCTCTATTAATTTGAGCCTCGCGCTCTTGTCTTCTCCTTTCTGTTCTTGCAGCCCGCCGAGCCTTGTGATGAGCCTTTTTCTCCGCTTTAACCTGACGACGAGATTCTTCAAAAGCTGCCGCTTTTTCTCCAGTTGTAGTTGGCCTCCCTCTGCGAGCAATGGCAGAGAAAGTTGAGGAGAGATGTTTACTAGTAGGCTGCTCTAATTCCATCTTCTGTCCGTCGGTAGCCGCAATCATCAACAGGGAGCGTAGAGCGTAGTGGGCGTCGTTTCCAGCGGCGTGCAAGTTGGCACATGGGATACCGAAAGTGTCCAGCATTGCTTCGAGTCCCAGCCGATATGGTAGGTCCAGCGGATACTGGGCTGCTTTCACATTGTCGATAACGTATAGGGGTTGTAGTTGGATGTTGAGATTCGATAGAGCCTTTCGATCATTGCGATCACCGTGGAAAACTAGTATAGTATCCCTGCCTCGACGGCAGACTAACGACTCAACCTGCGCCTTCACTTCACCGAGAGATACAGATTGCGACTTTCCGAACATGAACCTTCGAGACGCTGTCTTGCAGTACCTGGAGTCTCCTACGACGAACTGGTACGACTCCAAAGCATCGGTTTCATGCATTGAGTCCAGACCCTCGTGTACCAAACGACACAGAACTCGGGTGTCGAGTATAGCAATACCGATATGGAGCTGCGGATCATTGGGGAGATGCTCGTAGCCTTGATATGTGTCGACGTCGATTCCTATCAAAAGCACATCTATCATCGACGAACCCGGCATTAATGTGGCTCCGAGGTTGGCCACTCCATGTGTCGAGGACAGTTGAAGCGTATCAGAGTAGCCAAAAATCTGTCGAATCGCCAGAAATTTCGTCTCGCAGTGGACTTCTAACGAGAGACGGCATTTATGTTGTATCGGAAGCCCGGCTTGCGCATTGTTGGCTCTCTGAACTATCAATACTGTCGCTGGCGGCTATCGATGACTGCACCGGCTGCATCAGTCCACTAATAGGTTTGTTTATTAAAGGAGAGGAGAGCCCTGAGATCTATCTATATTAGTTAAAGTCACAGCTAAGTTAAAATTATCTTTGGGATACAATCTAAATACGCTGCCTATTCTATTCTAGGGCCATGGCCTTGATAACCTTTCTGATTTTTTCCATTAACGTTTTTTGTGACTGTTATAAAACTATACGTGCTGTAAATGGATACAGATTTTGGAGGGATACAGATTAAATCACCCACTACCAAGTGCTGGCACCGCGTGGGCATAAGAAGGTTAGACCCACAGGTAATTGCTTCATAATGTTGGCTTAAAAAAGCGCAGTGCATCGGCTAATTATCCGAGCTGACCAGCAAGAATGCCATGAGCGAGGCGCAGTGAGAGAGCTTACGCACTCACAATCAGGAACCTGTATCCAAAAAGGCAATAGGCGGCGCGCTAGAATACGGAGGCATGATCGTGTACCTTGCTATCGTGCTGTGCCGCCCTACCTCTCGTGTTCTTGGCGGTGCTTATACATCGTGGCGATGCTGGCGTCGTATCAAGAGAGACGACGGGAACACGTAAGCGATCTGGCCCGACCCCTGAGCCAAATGCGGGATGCCATCAAACTTTCGCCCTCACCTTGCTCCCATCGTTGTCTGGAATTTCTTTTGATTTGAATGAGAGATGATGTTTAATAGCCGGCCCGTGTAATCGACTTATACATACACATTCTATACTCAGAGATGGCCGTCTTAACATGTCTCCCAAATAAAAAGGGGGGGCTTCATCTTATCCTTCTCGCCCATCGTAGCACATTGTGTCTTTCGTCATTATTCGACCCTTACAGGGCGGCCTTGAGACTGTCGCCATAGACGCTCTTGATGAAGTCGCCGATATGCTGATTCACCTCGGTCGGCTTCTGAACCATGGCCCAGTGCGAGCAATCCTTGAGCACCTCCAGCTTGAGGCCCGCAGCAAAGTGCTTCTCCTGGCCAGCCGCCATCCAGAGTGGCAGCGCGGCGTCCTGGTCCGCCATGATCAGCATCGCGGGTACGGGGAACTTGAAGCCGTCCGCGGCCAGCTTCGCCTCGTCCTCCCCGTTGAGCTCGCGGGTCCGATACCAGTTACAGGGGCCGTGGAGGCCGTGTCGGGAGTACTCCTGCACGTAGTAGTCGATCACCTCCTTGCTCGCCAGCGGGCTCTGCCCGATGCTGTCGACGTTCTCCTCGAGGACGCCGGTCTCGATGGTGAAGACCGGCTTTCCCTCGGGCGTCGTGCCGCCGAACATACCGTTGATGAAGTTACGGAGCCGCTCGGGCGATTTCCCTACGATCTCCTCGAGCCCGCCGCCCGCGATTTGCAGTTGGTATCGGAAGTTGGGCAGCTTCTCGACTAGCTCTGGCAGGCCCATCCTGACTGAGGACGGAGGTAGGTACGGTACACAGACCGAGAATACACAGCGGATCAGCTCGGGATAATACTCCGTCAGGCGCCTGTGTTATTGTCAACATTGAGACCTGGGCATCTCCCGAATGCCGGCCCGGAGCAGAAGTAGTAAGCTGTGGCTGGAAGTGAGGGGTAGAAATGTAGGTGGAAGGAAAAGGGGTTATGTGGCTTACCAGACGAAGAGCGCACCCCAATCGTGTCCACCCAGGATGATGGGCTGGTTGGTGACCTGCTTGATGATCTGGGCCAGGTGCGCTGTCATCTTTTTCATGGTATACTCTTCATGAGAGTCCGGCGCATCCGTCTGCCCGTAGCCTAGCATGTCCGGCACAACCACTTGCAGGCCGAGAGACAGCAGGTAAGGGACCTGGTTGCGCCATCCCATGCCGAGATCTGGCCTGTAAAATACCAGTGAGCTCGAGCTCCCACGCAACAGTTGAGCGGGACATCGTCATACCAGCCGTGGATGAGAAATATCGTAGCCGCCGGCTTGCCCTCGGGCTTTGCCAGAATGTAGTGGTACTTGAAGCCCCCTACTTCGGCGAATTTGTGCTCGACCCGCGGGTCATTGGGAGCCAGGGCATCATCCACTACGGTCTTCTGACCCAAGGTGCTTCGTGAATAGATTAGCACTTAGCTACATACAAGCCGCGGCCCATCCCCATTGGCACAGAGTCGAGGGTGACAATGGCGCAAAGCCACACAAGATTGTCTGGCTCGTTGCAATGCATTCGGCGTCCACTCACCCTGAATCGAAACCCATGGTTGAGACGTGGTAAGACAAAGGAGGGGATGTTTAAAGATGAAAGAGAACGGAGGAGTAAAAGGGGGGGAAGATAGAGAGGCATGATTACTTTACCTTTTATGCGGCAGGGCGGGCAAACCCGTATCTAGTGTAAATCTCGATTCGGCGCCGGTGCGGTCTTGTAGGACAGTAAGACTGTCAGAGTAGTCCTCTACCTTAAGGCTTGGCATGCATGTGAAGTCCTGCGGGGAACAGACTAGGTCAGGAAAGATTCCCACTGACCTGGATGACCTGCTACGTTAGGATATGATGATAAATTTATATGTGACCACGGAGGATTCTGCATCCAAATGCATACAGTGTGTGAACATATGATATGTGTTTATACATGCCTTACATATGTACCCTATCTATATTTACCTACTATATCGCAATGCGACGCTGCTTCGTAGTGCGCCGAGGGCTTACGAAGACAGGGAATGTCATTCGTGAGGTATTCAGAACCGAGTCAGTGATTCCAGCTACCGCTCTTGCTTTGCCTGCTATTATGGTATATTTACGTAGGCTTGTCATCCCTAAACCCGGGCCTCAAATTAACCAGATGCGCCCATAACGCCTTTGCAGATGTCATCGGAGTACACGAAAGACAGGCAGGTCCCCTTGAACACCAAAGATAGCCCGGTCAGTAGATTACAGTGTCCTCGTCCTCCTCGATCATGACATCGTCTGCCTTATCAGACTCTTTCTCGGGCTTCTCGGGACCAACCTTATTAGTAGCGCTCGAAGCGGGACGATTAGTAGACTCAGGTTGCGGATTGTCAGCAGTAGGTGGTTCATCATGGAGTTTACCCACTGTCTCGTCTTTGTTTGGTATTGAGGGTTTTACTGCAATTCCCAAGTCTTGCAGGCGCTCTTCTCTGCGCTCTCTAAACTCCGAAACCTCTTTCTCAGTGGTCTTCTCGGCCTGATGTATCTGGTCCTGGATGGTGTTTTCTTGCACCCTCGTGAGTTCATACGGCAAGTAGAACTGTTATGCCTGTTAGTTTTTGCAGGCTATGGTATGTGCGCGGGGCCGGCTGCTTACGATCTTTGGGTTGGCTCGGGTCTGCAGATACCGGGCCTTAGCCAGCAAATCGGTATGTCTGGTCTTCATCTATACAATCCTCATGAGTTACTGCTCTCGTCGGGCCGGCTTCCTGGGAGCGCGAAACGTGGCGGACAACATACAACTTGCTCGTCAAACTTGATCTGCTCGACCCTGCGCACAGCCTCCAGCTTGGAAAGCCTTTGCATGCGCAAGCGGTCCTCTTCTGCTCGTTGCTGAGTCGATTTTGCCTGCTGTCGTCGCTCAATGTCCTGACGCTTCCTATGTTGCGAGCCGGCACTGGCTTGGCTTAGGGTGTTCATCAAACCGCCTAATAACCGTCTTCCACGCTTCTTTTCCTCCTGGCGCGCCAATTCTCGCCGGTCTGTGCCTCCTTCCTGTGCGGATTGGGGCCGAAGGTCGTGTCTCTTGTCATCCTTGTCGCTGTCTACTTTAGCCCTCTTGACCGAATTGGGGGTCGTATCTTCGGCGCTGGGCAGGGAGGAAACCTTGCGCTTCTGTTGCGCGGTGGTATTGGCAAGGTCTTGACTCTGGTCTGCGAGAAATCCAGGGTCGGATTCGGCGGCCACTTTGCCATCGGCATCGCGACGATTCACGGAACTACAGGTCAAAGACGCAGTCAGTAGGAGAGAATTGAAGAGAATAAGACGACTCCAATGGTTTTCTTACTCATCCTCGACTGCCATGTTGCCAGGAGCAGAGGCACGGGCAAATGTGAAATTCAGACTTGAACAAAAAGCTGCATATGCTGGAGTCGGTTAGAACGGGAAGAGAAATGTAAATGAATACCCAAGGGGTAACAAGTGTTTCTGGATATATTTAATCCGTAACAAGTTGGCTATAAAGGGAAATGTGTAGGTAGAAGCAGCCAAGCTTCAGTCGATGTTCATCACATGGAGGTAGCATCGTGCGAGAGGCTGTGAGAGATGACGGGGAGTGTCGCGAATCAACCATGGTTACAAGAGATGTACCTATACTTAGGTAGCCCCACCCTGTATGGTCCAGAGAGCTTAGGTACCTACCGGGCAGGTAGGTCGGTACATGTATGGTAGGTAGAGCATGTACCTAGTCTCTACATACGCTTAGGTATGTCCTCGCGTGCATCCACTAAGTTTTGGTACCTAGCTGAGCTGCATACCTACATCCATGTATCTACAGGACCAGTGGCAAGGCTGAGAAATCTAAAGCTTGCAACCTTCTTTTCCATCACCATCATAAACAGTTATATGTAGCGACAGTTTTCCGCCCCATCTCTTCTACTCATTTCTCTCTTTCCTTCAAGAAATACCGTCCGTCTTTCTCCATCCAACACTCGCGAGCCACCCCCAAAATATCCAGAACCTAGTCGACACCAGAACAACCGTCTCAACGACCGTCTTCCTTGGGGCCAAACACAGGAACGTGCAGCGAAGAGTAGCATCATGTCGCGCCATCATCCGTAAGCGCCCCCTACCGAAGGATCAGCTTCAAATCCTGTCGTGTCGCATGTAACGTGCTAACGCCTTACCTCTTCTCTGCCTCGCCATACAGCGATCTCGTCATGTGCCGCAAGCAATCCGGCATCGCCATCGGCCGCCTGTGCGACAAGTGCGACGGCAAGTGCCCCGTCTGCGACTCCTACGTGCGCCCCACGACCCTCGTCCGCATCTGCGACGAGTGCAGCTTCGGCAACTACCAGAACAAGTGCGTCGTCTGCGGCGGCGAGGGCATCTCGGACGCCTTCTACTGCTTCGAGTGCACGCGCCTCGAGAAGGACCGCGATGGGTGCCCCAAGATTATCAATCTCGGCAGTTCGCGGACAGACGTGAGTCCCTCCCGCCCCCTATCGCCCCCCCTTATTCTTATCCCTGTTGCCTTCCACCTACGAGAAGGGATTCGGGCGGTTGTTAGTGGCTATTTGGATGTGTGCTGATACCTTTCCTCTTGCCGCAGTTATTCTACCAAAAGAAAACAAACCGGACAGGTTACTAGCCTTTATGTGGCCCGGGTCTGGGCTGTTTGGGGATGAAGTGTACGAGTGGATAATAGAGTTATGTGCGATGGGACTGAAAAAAGGATAAGAGGAAGGGAAACAGTTCATGTTCTTATAAATTGCATTCACGCCGGCGTTTTTGTGGTTTATGGCTCTCATTATACGTGTTAGGTTGATACCCACGGCTTGTATGCTGGTTGGAAAGACTGAATTTGCCTATCAGAAACTATGACTATATATAGAGAATCGGTCAATTTTGTTCCAGTAGTGCTCAATCATAATGCATTCAATCATCCGTAATATACAGTTGTTCCTAACCATATGACGCCGTATTGCCTGTATAGCGTATTTGGTAGATTCATCTACCGCCTTCCATTATATTAAAGATAACTGACTTTGACACCCATTCCCGCCGTCTGCTTAACCTTGTTCCATCCTGTCCCAACGATGCGCTGTATTCGCTCCCGGAGGTCCTTCCGACTGAAAAGCACTATTATACTGACGATGAAGGCAATCAGTCTCATCAGCAGCATGGGCTTGGTCCTAAGGGAGACTCCCATCTGCTCAATGATTTTCCCAAGATTTGCTATAATCACGGCAGCTCTCGCCCCGAGGCCTGGGTGCGCTACGGCCTTCTTTGCCCTTGAAGTGGATGAAGACTGGGCTGGTTTGGGTAGCCCAGATCCGTTTCTAGCATTGCGTGCCTTGTTAGGCGATGAAGAAGGTGCTGACTGTTCGATGCCGTAATCGACCTCGCTTGCTTCTCGCTTTGCCTGTTCTTCTTCCAATTGGCGACGTTCTCGGGCTTCGTTTTCCGCTCGTAATCTTCGAGCATCTTCAATGTCTCGCCGCAGCTCATCTTCTTGTCTTTGCTGTTCCTCACGCTCCCTATTCTGGGCCGCTTGTTGTTCTTCTTGAAGGCTTTGGAGAGCCTGTAAGAAGGCTTCCCGTCTCTCTTCGTCGAGTACTGAGCTCAGACTGATAAATTCTCTTGCATAATCCCATTCATTGTTTCGTAGCAGGACGTGCAGGGTATACAATTCGAGGATCTTAACTCTAGCGTTGAGATCCCTTGGTGTATCAGCACCGTTCGCGGCTCCTTTCGATGCTGATCTACTGCTCCGCGACGGGGGCCGGTGAGAGCGCGCTGCTTCCAACTGGCGGGATATATCTAGGTTTGGGGTGTTTGATGCGGCCAGGAAGTTTTCTAGTCGCTTCTGATTCTCGACCTGAGATCGAGCATGCGAAAGCAGCAGGGTCGCTCTTCAGGGAGCAGTTAGCGATATACCGCGAGAGACAACCGAGTCCCCAAGACTCCAGCAAGGTCATTCAGTTCCCGCGCAAACTTGAGTAACGCGAGAACCAGTTCGAACCTGGGCTTGCGGGATAGACGAGGAACCGACTCACAGATTTATGACGACGTCAGAGTCAACATCACCTTCAACGCCATGGTAACCGAATTGCACAACCTCCTCCCACACATCGCCATTCCGAACCTTTTGGCAAAGCGTCCGCCATTCTTGTGTTCCAAATGCATCTTTGCCTTCTTCGGGGTCCAGTTCCAAGATCGCATTGAGTATTGTTAGGTATAAACTCCACACCTTGATCCTGGTGGCTCGGGAGGCCCTCACGACTGGTGCAGGTTCTGTTGAGCCATTGGCATCGCTTCCTTCGGTTGACGGTGTGATCAGGGGCAAGAGAGTCGACAAGGCCTCGGGCAACCGACGCGTGAGAAACAGCTGCGACGCCTGCCTATAGGTCTTGGAGATTTGCGACGGCACAACGCGTGGACTTGTGGACGAGACGAGAGAGGATATGGAACTTGAGAGACCGTGGGATCCGAAGGCCTCCGAGACCGTCGCCGTCGGGCTCAGAGTTGCCGAGAACGTACCGTCGAACGCCATGAGTCGTTCGAGGAAGGCTTCGTGGTGGTAATGCCGGATGAGGTCTCTCGACTACGCCGACATGGGCATCTCAAGACGCCACATTCATTCGACCCAACGGCCTGAATAAAAGACCAATCGTCAAAATGGAAGTCAAAATAAAACCAAGGATATGTCAGACATGGAGGGTTGTGTACGCAGAGAGGCAAGTCATTGGCCTTTTGCGTGTTGTTGTGAGCCGTGGAACTTGCGAGCAAATGACCGCAAGTAGGTAAGTAAGCAGCAGGTTGGGCAAAGTCAACAACAGCCACAAGCCAAAGAAAGCTCTTGTTTGGCAGTGATTGCATTCCGCCATTTGCCTCGGTCCGCCGTGCGCACGCTCCACCTTCAATTGCTTAGTGCCTGCTTTGTACCTAGGTACATCCAAGATTCCCGGGACGTTTCACTACACTAACCGTAAACGCGGCAAGTGCCCACTTTAGTCAAAGGCTCGCCCAGCTGAGCGGCCGAACC
Organism: Nemania sp. NC0429; assembly: GCA_022578495.1. Classification (NCBI taxonomy): domain Eukaryota; kingdom Fungi; phylum Ascomycota; class Sordariomycetes; order Xylariales; family Xylariaceae; genus Nemania; species Nemania sp. NC0429. The sequence continues at coordinate 146,182 of MU392168.1, read as the reverse complement.
TAACCAAACCAAACCCGAAGCCGGGAGACCCGACCTCTGGGTGAGCAGGTACTGGAACCCAATAGCCTATCTACATACACAATAGCCTACCTATGTATCTTCAATTGGCTTCAATTGATATATTCACGATGCCGGCATTTTTTAAGTACTTGATACTGCTTACTAAGTAGGTACCTATGAGGACACAATTTCGAACTGCATAGGCGCATATAAGTAAGTACACATGTTGTGGTAACTGCCCGACAATAACTATGACTTGAGCGGTACATATATCTAAGGCCCTACGTCAATGGGCTTAAAAGGGGGGGTACTTCCAGTTTCTCTGCTCTCTTTCCACCGAGGCAGGCCCTCCACCTTCCTTTCCTCTTGGCCCTATCTGGTAGTTCCATAGAAGCATTTATGTACCAGCAAACTTCTAGCAGGTACCTATACTCAATTCTCAACTTCTGTGCCCTTTAGGTTAAGTATTTACCCAATGTGGTATTGGGCACACCTCCAGGCTCCCGCTCCCGACGAGCTGCTTCATCGAAAGGGGTTGAGGTTGACGAGATGAACACCTACCTTAATCCCTTTTGCTTCCTTGTTTGGTGGCTCATAAAATTATCTCCATCTCGCACAGGGAGTACTTCAACGTGCCAATGCTTCTAGGTACTATCTCGTGCCGAGAAGGTAGGTATAGATAGCAGGAGAGAGCAACCACCTACCTTACGTGTTAGTCGTTTCGTTGGTAGATCACACGGGTCACACAGCATTTGCTAGGTACAAGTAATTGCAAGTACAACTCAGATGCAGCTGCAGACCCTGATGTCGGTTTCCGTCTTGATTGATTATGGGATAGAAACAAACTCTAAGTACATTTGTCTTCAGGGACACTTCAAACTGCTTCCACCTTGTCCTTCTTCGGACACCGACAAGCCAAATTGTGCTTTTTATACACCCGGATCCAAGGCCCCCATTGCCTATAGAAGGTCGCCTGTTGCTACCATTAATGTCATTTTCTCTCTCTTTCCTTTGATCCTGACATCAAGACTGTTGCATAACATGACTGTAGACTACTCTAATTTCTGGCAAAAGTTGCCGGCGCTTATGGGTGGCTTGGTCGACTCGCGCTGGGTTGCCATTGACCTTGAAATGACAGGAATATCTACAACCGGCCGCCCCATTCCTTCGAACAGCACACCTCAAGAGGCGTACCGGTTGGTCAAGGAGGTTGCGGAGATGTACCAGATTATTCAAATTGGATTCACTTTTTGCAAGTATAACAACTCTTCCTGTATGTGCCCCAACTTCAATGTGACATAGCCAGTAGCTGATATCATAGGTAGCTCGATATGAAACAAAGACCATTGAATGCCAAGTCTCTCCTCTCTTCCATCCCGGAATAGGGGCCAATATCCTCACTCGAACACTTAACCGCACATTCACTACGTCCGCAACAACCTACGCGTTTCTTAAAAACTGTAATTTTCCTCTTGACACAGTTATCAACGCCGGTATTCCGTATCTTAGCAGAGAAGAAGAGGCCAAGGTCAAAGCAAAGGGTATCCCTATGTTTAGCGACACTCAAGTCGACTTCACCAAGCTCACCGGCAAGGCTCTGAATTTCTACCGGTTCTATCGGGAGAAAATACTCTCCACGGTGCAAAACGTACACCCTCGTTACCACCAGGTAAACCGTCGGCCTACCTCGAGACCACGCTACGGACGAGAACAAAATCTGACGGATCCTCATAGGGTATCAATATTCTGATTCAACGACCCGGACGGCCGCTAAGCTCGTTAGAGATCAAGATTATCCACAGTATTGTTCAAAAGGACTTCCCGTTCCTGGTGGCTATGATATCGGATACTGGCGTAGCGAACGTCGTATGGGCGAACCCAGGACAGGTTCGTCGATAATCGCATCGCAAAAGTTTTTTGATGGCTATCGTTAAACATTACTGACTATATTTTGAAAAGGAGGTTGTAGTACAACATATGAATACTATGGAGGTGAACAAATACATAGGTAAACCAAACAGATGTCAACACTAACGTCTATGTGATTATTAACTTTGATCTAGGCATTCGGAATGTGATCGATGCATTGGCGGGAGAAGATTTCGCAAAGAATATCGCGCCAGATTGGTTTCCTCTGTGCACTTATAACTGGGGCATAGCTCGAGTACATGGCAGCAACAGACCGGGTTTCAGCGATGTTTCCGATATGCAGCAAGTCCAAGCGATTCTCAAGAACCAAAGCCCTATCCTCGTTGGGCACAATCTCTTTTACGATCTGGCGTTCATATACCGGACTTTCTTTGGCCGTTTGCCAGATACCCTGGATGAGTTTCTATCAGCCATACACAAGCTGTTCCCTCGAATTATCGACACGAAATACATGTTTAACAAAAGCCAGCCCAATGGCGATCCAACTTTGTCATTGCAGAGCTTACATAAAATGTACTGTAAAAATGAGTTTCCGATCGTCCTGGCAACAGACGACTTTAATGCAACAGATGCGAAGGATCACCATGCCGGTTATGACAGTGAGACTTCTGGAAAGCTATTTGAACGAATACTCCCGAACATGGGATACTAATCTGACATAGGTTTGTTGACTATGGTATTATTTCTGAAGCAGACTTTCCGCATTAAGGATACTTGGTCTGAAACTCAATCCGTCACCGAGACGCTACCTCCGCTTGATGGTTCGGGCAATCAAAAGGTGGCCGCCGTAAGGTAAGAAAGATACGAAAAACCAACATATCAGATGCATGCACATAGACGTGGGCGAGGTGTGATGTTAACGAGTTGGTATCTTTTCTGTAGCAGTCCACGAACAGAAAGCAACTCACTTCCGAAGAGTATCCTGGATGAGCAGGAAGATTGGGAGAAGGCAACCCGGAGCGGTCTGCAACGTTACTCGCCACTAGAGCCGAAACAAGACGAGACTGCTGCAGCTCCTGTTGCCGTGGTCAAAAATCCCATTCTACAGCAGGAGTCTCTACCTCACGACTCCCAGGATGCCCAGCGCCTTACTCAGCGCCACGAAACGTATTCGGTGTACGAGATTCCCATCATTCCGCCGTGGGAACATCCCTTCTGGCAGGTCTTTGGCAACAGAACTCGTATCAGCAATGTCTGTGATGTTGAGTTCAAGTAGTGTATTAATACCTTTACATAAGCCCAGATTGTACGGACTTCGAGCTGTTGAACCCTTTAAGCATGTTAACCTCTTTAAACATATTACACTCTTCAAGCATGTTACACTCTTCAAGCATGTTAAACTCTTGCAGCGTGTTACCCACCCCCCCAAAGCATGTTAAACTCCTCAAGCATATTAAACGCCTCGAGCATGTTAAATTTTTATAGCGTGTTCAAATACAAATAGACAATAAGGTTAAAGCTTGAGGATCTATTCATTGATTGATCAGCTAGTTTCCTGTTGACTGCGTCGCCCTTGTTAATTTCATCATGCAATACGCGTAAGGAAATAAACCTCGATACTAGAATCTATATATCATCTCCGTTGCTCGGAGACTCGCTCCCTTTACCTTCTGCTTTGGGCATATAATATGTACCTTGAACGGAAAATGGGGTTTTCCCCCGTTCCAAAACGTATGATATGCCAGCGTTATCGTCCACATTATACGATGTATGACCACAGAGATGGCAATGACGACGTATAATGATCAATTGCATGTTTGGTTACGGACCGCGGCGGAGACATATGGGCTGCGGAGAGGGGTGTTATGTACCTCCCGTTGGTTTGTTGGCCATCCTGATATTCGCTGAATCGTGCAATTTGCGAGAGTGAAGAAGACGGACTGGCGCCCTGTGCCCTCCATGTAACGTCTTCGTCCCCTCTTAGCAGCCCTGCAATTGGTCTCAGGCGGCTCTTCATTAGGACCAGGTGACAAGTATCGACACGACGCTGGCGGAAATCGATGTTTTGAGGATTTCTGGTGACATGCTCCGTTTTTGCTTAGGTACTCTGTTATTCGAGGAGCTTGGCGACCATGGTCCCGCGATGTGTCGGCGCGCCTATCTTCTGTCATCGTACCTACCTATGACCGGCGAGGCGCGAGTAGTACACTCATATCATTGGGATAGCATCCAGGTGGGTAGCCCTTGGCAGGCATGTGAATGTGTTTCTTGATCTCTGAACGTTTGTTCCAGAGTTTCTATTTTTCCCTTTTTCTGTACGTGATGATCATTATACAGTAGTAGGATACAATGCATAGATACACTGATAGGCCATGTGCCTAGATCGTCGTAGATTATAATGTTTCGTGCGACATATTTGGATGTAGGACCACTCGCCGGGTCAGCGCCCCTTTCCCTCCTTTTACCTGTCCGCCATCATATTCCTGACTGCGTGGAAGTAATCCCTGTCGAGCTTGGCCTTGAGCTCCTCCCTGGTCAGCCAGTTGAAGTCCTTGAGCCCCATCTTGTTGTTCTTGAGGTCGGCCTGGCCGGCCATGATCCTGCCCTTGAGGAAGAATGTCTTTTCGCCACGCTGCCGTAGAGACGTGTCTTCGTTGAACTCGGGCTGTCTGACGACATGTGCCACAGGCACCCGTCCCACTATCCATGTGTTCATGTTCACACCGGCTGCTCGTTCTAAGGCTACGGCGGCAGTCTAGTTTATTGTCAGTCTTGGCATCCTATCCCTATGCAATGTGCCCCGTAGGTGGCTCACCTCGTGTAGTTGTTGGTCCGTGGGAACATCCTCGGCAGGAAACTGCCACTGGCCGTCGGTTCGCTGGACGATGAGATACAGCGTACGATCCAACGCGCGGTCCAATCGTCGTATGTCGTTGGCCTTGTCAGCCTCGGTGATTCTGTCCATTGGCCTCTCGGCAGGCACGATCTCATCCGGCGGCGCCTCCTCGCCATCTTCGGTGACACGCAACTCGCCGTCTTTCAGCAGGATGTCGCGCAAACGCTCCTCGCTGCTCAGTGTGCTGCCGACGAGCAGCTCGTCATTCCAGGCATTGCGGCCCTGCGCATAATACCGGCCCAGCTCCTTGGCAACGATCTCGCCGCGTTCCCTGAACTTGATCCGCCAGTCGAGGTCGGCGGCCGTGTCCTTCTTGTAGAAGAAAGTGTGTCGGAAGGGAAGCACCAATCTCTCGTTCAGGCGCTTCTGGTAGAAGAAAAAGGCGTTCTCGAAGGGCGTGAGGGCACGGGTGATCAGGGGCGCCCTCGTGAGGATGATGCCGCCTCTTATTCGGTACTCGGCTCGGCGTGATACCGTGACGGGCGGGTGGGGGTGTGATTCGGTGGGTTTGAGATGATGGGCCTCGGCCATCGTCGAGGCCTCGGCGCTGGCCGAGTAGGGACGGAGCCCGAGGTTTCTGCAGCTGGCGCATATGTCTTTGCGTGCTTGTGCTTGTCCTGGGAGCCCACAGGTCAGGGTCAACATATGTCTTCTCCATTACGGAGCGGGCTCAGCCGCCTGGTTGCAAGAGGCAGTTGAGAGAATGAGACATACGTTTTAACAAGGCCGCAGCGACGCTGCCTCCTCTGCTCGGCACCGCCATGGTCTGTGGAGGGACGCCGTACTTCTCTCGGTGCGTTGGAGGGGGGGGTACCGCGGCAATCGAGACGTCAATGGGGTTCGTTCGTCCGAACGACACGGGCTCCAGATGGCGGGATTTGGCGCCGACCTTTTTTTTCGGGAGCCTTGCTTGCTGCAAGACTGCCACTGGTCGGTTCCCCACAACGATGTCCATATACCTAGGTACCTAGGTACCTAGCAGATATCTACAAAGGTACTTTCACAATCTAACTTATAATAGACTAGCGTTGTTTCTGAATGGGGCGGTTCCTGCATCTCACAACTACCCGCTCTCAGGTACCTAGGTACTTATATATACAGGTCGCACCCTGGCCCACTCCGCGTCGCTTCCAGCCAGTCGTCGTCATCCTCTCCAAGCTCCCGGAGCTACATGTACCTAAAGGTTAAAGGTACCTACCAACACTACAATCTACTGCTACCATCTAAAGATAATTCCCAACGACACTTTCAATTCTCTCCACCCCTCCACTCACTCACTCACTCCTCGTCCTACTCAAAGCTCTTCACGTATCGCGTACAACCAAATCCTCACACTGGCCTATTCGGCAATTCCTTCCAATATGCCATCGGAATCTCCAGATGTATTCGTTAACCCGACGACTTAGGTTGAGATCCCAGTCCAGAAAAGTCTGTCTCTTCAGCTACGACCTTGAGTGTACGCGACACATCTCCTCGACGACGCTTTTCGACGTTCTCCCGCGGCGACTCCGTATATAATAAGCGCTCGCTCGCACCATTACCGCAGTCAGATCTCCCATCTTCCACCTCCAAATGCGAGCCCCCGATTGCGCCGATGGCCTCTGTACAGCACCGGGCCTTAGCGCGCCTTCGGTGTTGTCGACCGCAATATCACTGACTCCGTTCGCCCTCACCTTCGCTGTCGTCTCTGCCGTCGTATTGCGCAACATATTCCCCCAGTTGGCTCGTATTAATAACTCGCGCGACGGCGCTGACCACTTCCTTCCATCTGACGCCCCTCCGGCCCTGCAACAAGCCCATGCTGAACATGGTGCCAAATCCCTCCGCCGACGCGTTGCAGCAGGCGCATTTGCAACTACTATCGGGCTAGCCGCCGTCCTCGCCGAATTGATTCTCTGTGAGATATCTGAATTGGTGGACCCTCATGCGCGAGCCACCGCGCTGCGTGTCACCGTTCCTACACTCCTGTTCCTCCTCATTGTTCTGATCCCTTTTCTGGAACTCCAGTCGCTCATTGCCGGATCAGGATGGTCTTTCCAGCGAACATCCCGAGGGCGTCTGCCTCGACTCCCTTGGGTTCTTCAGTTCGGCCTCTTTGGCACTTGGCTCTTTGTTTTCTGGTCGCTCGGAAACTTGGTCCCAGTGAAGGATGAGATCATGCATATCAGTGCTCAGGTTGTCCAGGCCAGGTCTGGCACGTCTTCGAATAGTCTGGCCCGCGCCTGTCTCGAGCGCATTGGCGTTATTGGCATCTCACTCATGGCGCTTTTGTCTGGCTTTGCGTCTGTATCTTCACCATGGCATACCTTTGGGAATAGAGCCTCGCGAAGGCCTGTTACAGACTCTGATATTGCTCGCAAGCAAGCCGGTTTAGACGCCACCAATGAGATGCTTCTGACTAAGCGACATAGACTACAAACTTTGCAACGCAAAGTGGCCGGTGCCTCGGCTACCGAAAGGGCGGGGTTTGTCTCAAAATTTATCGGTAGTATACGTGGAGGTGGCGATGCGGCCGAGATTCGTAGCTTACAGCTCGAGATAACTGGTTTAGAGGCTATGGAATCGAACCTTGCGTCTTCACTGAATGCGCTACGCTCACGACAGGCCGACTCTGAACGCGCATCAACCCCAGTTGGGAAAATCCTGCTAATACCAACCTACGTTTTCAGTGTATACTGTGTCTACCGGATCGCGGCTACCACTATCACCACCTTCCGCCGTTTATACTATCCTACGGCTTCATTCTCTTCCGCTGATCCAATCAATCGATTCCTGGGACTCTTAGCGAAACACTGGGATCCCAAACTCGATCAAATTGCATGGGCAAGGCAGATATCCTTCTTGTTGTCTGGAGTTATCTTGGCGGCCAGCGCCAACAGTGTTCTACAAACCTTCCATCTATTTGCAAAATGGACTCCTGGGCTTCTATACCAAGCTCAAGCGAACCTAGCTCTTCTCATCGGACAGATCAGTGCCATCTATGTAATTTCTGCAGCACTGCTCCTTCGCAGCAATCTTCCGAAAGAGGTCAGCAGTGCCGTGGGAGACGCCCTTGAAAGCGCACTCGAACCTAGCTTTGTGGATAGATGGTTCGAGGGCTGGTTTCTGCTCGCCAGCGCAGCCACAGCTGCCGGAATCTGGATAGGGAGCAAGATTAGCGAATGGGGCGAGGACTGGGATGATATAGGAATGGAAGAAATGGGCCAGAAGCGCTCATAGGCGATACGACCACCGATACATCTGCCGATTCGTTGCGAGGAGTTTTTGGAGTTTTATACATGGCCTTGTCGAGATACAGACACGATGTTGTACGCCCTATCTTTCCAATATCAAATACTATTTCAGTATCCTTATTAGGTTACACTCCACCGTGAATGTGAAGTTACATTGTGGTTTATTACCTATTTCTTGACTGTTGAGACAGATTTTGGGGGTTGATCGAGTCCTCTAATTTACTTTCTAGCCTGATCTTGGGTGACAGCATCGAGGCACCCTCCCCTGTCTATTTCTAGATACTTATCTATCTGCAGTTCCAGCGAGGCATACATCCGCCCGAATCATCCGCCTCTCCTCAAGATAGGCGAACGAAACTAATTGGTCCCTCGATTCCTCGTTGCCTCAAGGTCTCGCATCATCTTCTCAGGTTCCTTACGAGTCGTAATGACCGAAACAGTGGAGACGGCCGTTATCATTATCGACGAAGTCGCCTGCACAGAAAGGGTGGTAGATGTCAGTTGGGCTCAGAGATGTGTTACGAGTCGGAAAGGCGAAACATACCCAGGTCGATGACGGTCTCCTCGGGATAGCGGCCGTTGTTGCAGTAGGCCCAGAGGATGGGACGAGCGCCGCGGATCACCATGCGGTTGCAGCTTTGGGCGAAGTTGCCGTCGTCGCGGGCCGCCATCTTGCCGAAGTCGTTGGCGATGCAGCTGGAGCACGGAACGAGTTTAGTCTCTGGCTTGGCGGAATGCGTACGAGTCTTGGAGCGTGGGGGGAAAGACGTCGAGTGCATAGATGGGGAGATGGGGAGATGGAGAGATGGAGAGATGGAGGGGTGAGTCGACGTACTGGTTCAGGTTGAGCGACGAGTAGGGCTGCTCATTGGAGCTGTTGCGGCAGTAGCCGCCCAGCCAGACGTCTTGGCCGGATTGGTGCACGCGGTAGCTCTCGCAGGTGTCGGCAAAGGAGTCCACGGTGCCGTTAGTGGTGGTCGTGGCCGTGGCCTGGACGCCCTCGGTCGTCGTGCCTGGAATTGCGAGCGCAACGGCGATGGTGCCGCTGATGGCGACGATGGTGGAGAGAACACGCATGGTGGTAAGTTGGCTGGGATAACGCGACTTCGAGGGGGGAGGAGGGTGTTCAATTGTAGTCTGAACTTGGATGACGGATGAGAGTAGAGCTGAGTGCGAGCGTATAGAAGAGAGAAGTAGATAAACAGGAAGGGGAAGAGGAGAGGAGAGAAAACTTCAGTCCTTCATATATTTTGATGAGCAAGATTTGTTGGGATACTTACAACTAAGTACTATTACCACAATAGTACAACTGCCTGCCTCGATAGGTATTTGCCAACATGTACTGACCGCAGAGGCAAGGCATTGAGATCACTTGGTACCTACAGGTAGGATGCTATGGGCATAAGCGCCGAGACACCCTATTGGGATCAAATTTTTGACTTGTTTGCTACCTGGTGATTCAGACTCTAATGAATATGTGACTCAAGGCGGGTTCATAACCTGTATTAGTTGTGTGTTTGTATGCAAAAGACAACAGAGTCATAATGTCCCCAAACTGAAGGTGTATGTATGTATGAGTTGAGGTAGCTCAGAACGGTGACTCAAGATTAAACCTGCAGCTATGATTTCTGCTCGGAAGGAGAAAAACTGCGCTTCTGTAGGGATGTTAAAATTTTCTTTCCGGGGTTGCGGTTTGTTGTGGTATGACAAGTAGTGTGGACTGGAACACAAAAGGATGATGGGATACCTGTTCATTGATCCAATGTTACTCTATATGAGTGATTAAAAGGGATTTGAAATTCATTTTCTTGTTGTAGTGAAATGGAGGTTGAATTTCTAAGTTCACACTGGGAGAAGCAGAGGGAAGAGTATTAAGCACATGTTCACATAACCTGTCACAGCTGAGGCATATTGAAAGGCTAGTTGACAGACATTATATGATATAGTTATCCCATCATAATATAATATTTAACATATAAATCTCAACATAATTTCTGTTAAGTCATGGAGTGGACAACCTGAATAAACAAAACATAGTATCAATTACAAGAATTAGCTAACCAGATACTTGCCTCAAGGCTCATTATGATTAATCAAGATAGAAATAAAAACCTACATCCTAAACCAAAAGAAGAAAAAGGAAATAAAGTCACTTAAGACAGGTACACCCTTTTTAACGGACCAATACCATATTCTGAGGTCCAACTACTAGCAACATGGCAGTTATCAAATGGAGAAAGGGCAGCAGTATTGCTAGTCCCTCATTGGCCATCATATGAAAATGCTGAGTTGGTGATACAAGGTAAAGGCCTCCGTCCTCCAGGTTGGCTCAGATTCCTTGGTCCCCCCTTGGCTATGACCCAACAATTCTTTTTCCTGTTCAATAGCTGTCACAGTCAGGCTGTGTAACAACCTGTTAGTTACAATCTCACAAAGGGCTGGAATCTTCTCAATTCTTACGATCGAGATGTCCTTGGTACCTATGAGGACATGGGGAAACACAAGAACTTTGAAGAGTTTGGTTTTCGAGATTTTGGTCCTACAGAAAGCAGCACAGTACCTCTGAGCTGTGCTTTATATCCTCGTTTCTCCATTACACATAAACTGATTAACATTTAATTACCAAATATGCGATCAGGTTAGGCTGTTTGAAGATTCGAATAGCAAAGTGGCATCTAACATGCATAGTACGTACTGCCACCCTCTGTATCTGTATTTTATAACACTCATACTTCCTATGCCCCTAAGCTGTTGAGGGTGGGACTTGAAGCCTGATACGTAAGTATCTACTACTTAGAGGTAGTACTGAGTGTCGGTATATTGTGGATGTTCATATTGGACTCAAAAATACATGTGCCCCTCTCTGTTTACTCTGAAACAGGTGCCTTATGAGGTATATAGGGAAAGTGCGTTTAGTCCAGGCAGGTGCAATTTCCAATTAGTAAGTCGAACTAGCCTTGAGATTTCTGGGCAGGATGTGGTTTCCGTACAATTGGCTGTTTAGATCAGCTATGTACCGCAGCTTCCTCGCATATTATGCTGGCGGACTTACCACCATGGTCCAAAACATCACAACCTTGAATGCTGACATACTCGTTCATCTCGACTTACTCTTTAGTCTGCATCTCGCAAGATAGTACAGACTATACCACGTATACAATTTTCAGTTTCGCCGGCCTGATAGGTACTCACCTAAGTATTCAAGGAATACCTAACCGACGATTTGAAAGGTACGCATAGTTTTTATCTATCTCAACATCAGTCTACCTACCTACTTATGTGGTAGGTATCTAGGGGGCTCGAAGCCACGCGATTTCTGATCGCACTAGACATCGTGACTGAGGGTCTCAGGGTCTACACGACGGGTGTTACTGATTTCCCGACCGATGTTACGGCTCGCGTCTAATCTATATGCCAGGGGCTAAATCATATGGGTAGACTATATCGAGTGTCCACCTGCCAGCAAAGTAGGGGATCCTATAACTACGACCTCTCAGAAATCCAACTCTATCAGTACTTCAGTTACGTTGTTTCTACCGCTCTCTCTATTGATCTCCATTCTAGGCGATTTGGGGCCCGACTACCTCGCTACGACACGCGGAGAGCATTTACTCTTTCGATTGATCTTTAATCAGCAGCGGCCGGCAGTCGGACTTCGAGAGTGGCCCCTGGGTCAAACGTCTATGCCGACGAGATCTGAACCTGGCAGAGTGTATAGCCTACTTACCCGAAAACAACGAGGAAACAGAAAGCTCTATCGGTGCTCGTGAGTATCTCATAATTCATCGTACACTATTCGTTGGTTGCTTCTCGAGAGCAGTATGCTGTATATCATTGATGGGCGTTCTTTGCGACTACACTAGCCCAATTCGCTAACATTTGTGAAAGACAATGGACGCCGCCGGGTTTCGGAAATACGTGGAGGGGATGAATCAACAGCCACTTGACAAAAACGCCGGACGCGAGAGCACTAGAAAACTACTTCCGCATCAAAGAAGGGGTGCTACCAACAACCATGTCACCACCGAGGAGTCAGAAACCCAAGCTATCACGAAGAGCTGTGAAAAAGACAGTTTACATGATACTCTACAGAAAGGCGTTTCAACAGCCCCTACAAGCGCTTTGATGAAATCAGGGGTGCTCGCCAGCAAGGAACCTTCATCTGAATATAATGGATGGGTTGATACGCGTCAGAACGAAGTGTCATCTGTGAATCACCACCAAAAGCTACCCAAGTCCCAGCCGGCTAACTCTTACCCTCATCAACGTCAAAGTTATTCACCAGCTCAAGAGATACGACGCCAGGTGCTACCTCAGGAAGCACATACTGCGATGGCGCCCGGGGGTATCAAGAATGGACTAGCGCAGAGCCGATGGGCCGGTCCAATTTATAATGTTAAGCCCGTTGGTGAAGCTTACCGGCCTCTATCTATGACCTCAACTCCCACTAGGAATGAACAGCGGGACACGGTAGGAAAGCAAACCAAGACACATTTCGGCCTGACAACCGATACGCCTGCGAATCGAAGACCCATTGAGAAGACAACTTCCCCATCGGGGGGCGTAGCAGGCACCCCGGTTTTCAAGTATAATCCTTTGGCTAAAGTTTGCAATCACGACACTACTCCGAATTCGAGCAACCAGAGCTATACTCATGATACCGCTTTAGATGCGCTAGAAAATGCCGAAAATAAAACTTGCGCGTCAGGCTTCCAGTCTTTGGTAGCTGTAGCATCAGTAGCTTCTCCTAAAGATGACCCGGAAGTTACAGCGAAGGGCGCTGAATCCCTCCCCCAAGACGGGGGGCTCGGAATATGTGAACGGAGATCTAATCATGCCGTCTTTGACCCCAGAGGAAATTGGCCAACTGAATCAGGAAGCCAGGGCTGGACTCCACGACATGAGACGAAGTCTTCAGATGCATTATCATCTTCTCCAGGAGATAAAGTTGCCCCCCGGCACATCACCGAGTTCATCAGATCTTGGGTACACGGCGCCCACCTCGTGAACACTACTTTTCTCACTGAGAATACAGATCGCCACGAAGACTGCGATGTTGACACATATGAGGGGAGACTGATGGCCCCCATTCAATATCCACCAACAAGGATTAGTAAGTTTGAGGATTTCTAAAACTCTATGTTTCAGAACGATGCTGATGATATTGTGTAGAGGAATTGTTGTCACGTCATCAGTGCGAAGATACGTCTGCGGTCGCGATGAAACGATTCGCAGCTGAAATCGCACGTAGGGCTAGAAAGCCGAAAGATGGAAAAAGAACATCATCGATAGCCGCAGAGGCAATGGCAGACAGAGAGCCAGAGCCCTTACTCGAAGAGCCTAATCCCAACGAAATTCAAATTCCCTGCCACCTCCGCCCGGCAGAGGAATCCGACATCGATGCCATTACAGAAATCTATAACTACGAGATTGAAAATGGATATAAAGTGATGGATACGGACCCAGTAGGACGAGACGACTTTCACAGTATCTACCGTCAATGCCTAGTTGAGAAAATGCCGTTTGTTGTGGCAGTTGAAGGCTCATACGAAGTGGTACAGAAACGCCCTCAAAGCGTCATCGGATTTTCTCTAATTACAGCATTGTGTCGAGGAATTGTAGGGTCACATGAGACACTCTCTAGGCCAGGAGGCAAGCTATTGGTCATTGTTAAGCCGGAACACCGCCGCAAAAAGATTGGGACCGCGTTGATTGATATCATCACAACCAATTGCACGGGCAGGTATCTTTCCAAAGGCGGCTACAGATTTGTGAACTTCACACATGACTGGATGTCGACAGAATTTGGAAGAAATCCCCGCAAGTGGTGGTACCTTGAGATGGAAGTCATGATACGTTCGAGTGAGACGGAAGAGAAAACTCGGAGAGGCGAAGAGTTTCAATGGATCTGGAACTTTCTAGAAGCCAGATTCAACTTCATTCTGAAGCACTATGATGAGAAGTGCTTCTATAAGCCGAGCCCGATGATATGGCTTGACAAGCTTACTTTTCGTCGCATCTGTCGAACCCTGGGGGAGTGATGAAATGTTTTCGTTGCTCATCATCATTGGGCTATTTACTCGTCTGTACGCCAGTGGCCAGTCAGCTACACTAGTCGTGCGTGTCTTGGCTTGTGTTGCCTGTTGTAATGATTTTGTAAACGGAAGAGAAAAATGAGAGGCATTAAATCTAGGACCGGAGGATAAAAAGACAGATGAGCTGGTCTGCTAGCTTACTTGCATGTTTGCGCTGCGCACTCCGGCTAGTCACAGATAACTTTTGTCACATGACACGTCGGGTCTTTATATCCGGTGTCGAGTTTAACTTGAGTTTAATGAATAATTGCATTTTCGGAAGCTTTGTGAGAATGGGGGCCGCCTAGTCAGCTCAAGGTCGCATACCATGAAAAATGGCGTAATCAGGAGAAAATGAAGGAGCTGTATCCGGAATATAGCTTAGGTATATGCAACTTAGCTGTCCCTGCAAGGCGCCCTTTGCAAGCTTGTCCGACCTAGCCTTGCTGCACGTAATTTGCACACAAGGCAAATATTTTCGGGTTTTCCCATACCCGCCATCGATAGACACTAGAGGCCGGAAGTGGCATGAAGCCTTGGCCCGTAGAAGATATTGTCTTACACTAAACATTTTGTTAAATCTACTCATTAGGTCGGTTTCATACCTCTTAGCGCAAATGGTGTAAGTGTACGCATGGACTGGCGGGTCATGGTGGGGTAGAACAGGTTTGCTGTGGGCATTTCTGCGTTTTAACGCAGTGCCGGCGGCACAGATGCCAGGAATCCTCGACAGCAAAAAACAAGCTTGCGGCATCATCCCGAGCTACGTACGCTGGCCCCCTCCGCCCATAGCTTCATGCTTTTCAGATTGAGTTTTGTATAAGAGACGGCCGAATGTGACCAACTACTGCACCAACTCTCCACGACATGTGAGAATGGCTTTCGTCAAATGTGACGATGCTGATGATTTAATGGGAAGAAAATGATGAGAAAGGCGGTCTTGAGGCGATAACATAGAGGCTTGGTAGTCGGACGGGGTGGATCAGCTGTCGGGACTAGGCGCATTTAGGTGATCATGAGTCGGGTGCTGCAGATGGTTGCGTGCCCCGAATCAGTAGGGGAATAGTGGCGGATGACCAGCACTAAACCTTGGAACTCTTTAAAATGGTTAAGAAATGGGGGGTTATCTACCGTATTGGGATGCCTGTTCCTATGATAATAAGCTATCTGGGCTGCTATCTCTGGCATCTCTACACTACGCTACCTCTCACGGCCTATCTCTACATCACCTACCACTTCTCGAACTTATCTTGGAAAGAAACATCAAAGAGCGAGCCCATGCCAGTTGAGCCTACACTAGGATTGAGCCGTTTCTATTTCAAGCTGGCTGGACCGTGACTATTTTGGCTGATGTGAAAACTGGCCAATTAACAGGCTGGAGCTAGGTCGCATCTGGGCATCTAGGCATCTAGAAGAACGGGCATTTCGCCTCTCATGCAGCCGCAATCGTCGACACCGTAAGGTAGTCTAGATACCTACCGCAGTGCCACGCCACGCATCATGTACACTACTGTACACTCCCATCCCCGTACCTACAGGCAGATCGCACCCTACTAGTTCGGTCCAAGAGAAGTCCCCCAACGCCCGCTGTGCATCCTGTGATCCTAATGCACCACACACATGCTCAGACATGCTCAACGGGTAAGGCGCCTGCGAGGCGCTGGAACTTGTTCGTCGACGGCCACAGCGGCTGAGAGCAACCAACCCCTGACGTTCTCGAGATGGACAGTTGGGGGGTTGAAGTTTTGCTAAGTTCTGACAGCACACTAATGTCGAGATGATAATTCCTCCGATACGGCCAAGCTTTTGTCTGCACTACAGATGCACTAAGAACGGCAACAATCCAACCCAGGCCACATCCAGCCCAGTTGTTGCCTAGGTTCGTATACACCAAGGCTGTGTTGGTGCCACAAAAGTCTGATCATCTGCGTGGCAATCTGGATGGGGCATGGAGGTCTTTGCGCAGAGAAAAAGAATGCGATGGTGAAAGAGGTAGGTACACTAACCTACATTTAGTATAAGTTCTCCTATTACACGTGTAGCAACAAGAAGAGCCAATGAATACATTCGCGCCGTCTTTCCGCATCGCCATCGACCATGTGGGCTGGGTAGGTTGGTACCTTAGTGTACCCAGAAGGCGGGGCAGAAAGACCACGCCGGAATACACTCCACGTACCCACTGAGGGGTAATGTTTGAGCATGGATATACACGCTAACATATCCTTACTACTGGCCACGCTAGCACATAATCCTTGGTGAGACTTGCCGTATACTGCCTAGTGGACAATCCAGTGGACCCTGACAGACCCTGAGAAGACAGGGATACCCACGGCGGTCTCGGTGATCCCCACTCTGCTAGGCATGGAGCGCACACAGGGAGCCTGATAAGACTGATAAGAACCTGACCCTTCGATGAGACGGGACACCTTGGCTGACTACCGACTGACTGACTACCTGATTCCTTACCTACCATACACGTTGTAGCTTCGCATCTTGGTGGCTCACATGGGCAAGTTAGCTCTAGCCCACGACGCATCTCTGAGACAGTCTAACTCGCCTTCTGACATCCCATGCCGTCGAGCTAGATAGGCATATTCTGTATATATTGTGTGGCAGCGATTCGTTTGCGACCTCGTTTACAACCTCGGTCCTGGATTTTTGACAACCCGACCAAGTGAACAGTCAGAACGCCGGACAAAACGAACGAGCTGACGGACGAGCTACCTCAGCCTTGCGTCTAGAACGACCTCTTCTCTTCGCCTTTGGCCAGAAGTGGTGAGAGAGCGCAACACTTTACTTTACTTTACCTCCACGTTCCGGAATATCAAGGTTTCTCGGCAACAAAAAGCTAAACAAAAAGTTCTTTGTTGCGCCGGCTGCGCCACCCTCGGCAGGCTTTATGCTATACGCTGTATAGCCATACTCTATAGGGTGTATCGTGCGGCTCTATTTATTCGGGATTGATTATAGTTGCACGAGTCGAGTCAAACTATCCCCAGACCACCCTCCCCAGACCAGCCCACGACGTCCGGGGACTAGCACTCTTCCTTTCCGCAGTGGGTGGAAGTTGATGAAATACCATCAAGGCTGTGTCCCGATCTGACCCGGCGCCTGATCCAATAGCCTGCGGCTATTCGAGCTTTCCTTGGCTGACAGCATCAACGGGGACGCAGCGGGCTGATATTGACTCGTTCTTCGACATCATAGCCGCGTCTGTATCCGTGATCTAGCCGACCTGGTCCACCCCGGGAAGAGCAAAAGTAAAAATCATCTGCCTAACAATCCTGGTCCACTGCACATATACTTACATCTACCTTCCTCCCCAGAATCGGATTCTTTTCTCGCCTGGTGCCTGTTTTGTCCGTTTTGGTTCCTCGATATCCAACCCCTCGCCTCCCTTCGTGATTTTCGGCCAACCGCTACCCAGCAGAACACAGCCACTCACTCGTTTGACCACGTTCATACTGTGCTATATACGACACTCTTTCATTGCGAATTGTATTGAAGAGGCCAGTCATGTCTAGGTGACCTGACTTTACGAGAAAGACTGCCCAAGTAAAGATAGGACGACTTGTTACTCTCAGATCGACCGACCGACTGACCGATCGACCGAACTACCGCCCTCGGGTTATATAAACACTGGTGCGGCATTCCTCTCTCGCGCCCTCGAAATGGTTCCTACGGCTGTGGACGTGTCGATAACGGAGACGGCCTCTCCGTCTACCTCTGCCGGCGAGATGGCCTCACCACCTACGCCGCCGCCCGAGAGTGGTACTTCTAAAGAGAAGCGTCGTCAGAGATTGTTTTGTGGGATACACCGAATGTCTTCTCTCCCTAATGTTGGCCGCTCTCGCTCTTCCAGCGCGCCCTATGCTGCCCCGACCAATCTGTCCTACATGAGTCTCACCCCCCGCTCAACGGGCAGCATCACGCCAGGCTACTTTTCCAGTGGCAATGGATCCTTTTCGAGCACGCCGGGCCCTGAGCTCACGCCAATTGATGGTGCTGCAGTCCCTCTAGCAACGCGGAAGACGTTAAACCTCTCGTCTACTGCCCTCGCCCCAACCACCGCCTGCCTGCCCGCCGATGTCACGGTTTCGCGACCGAGGTCTCGTCGCAACCGTAAATCTCTTTATGATTTCTGGTCTTCCATGCCCGACGAAGTTCGAGTTCAAATATTCTCTTACCTACAGCCTAAGGAGCTGGTTCGTGTATCACGCGTGAGCAAAGAATTCTATAGGTTCTGCTTCGACGGGCAGCTCTGGACTTCTTTTGATGCATCCGAGTTCTATAGCCAGATACCTGCTGGGTCTCTGGCTAACATTATTGCGTCGGCGGGGCCATTCATTAAGGATCTGAATCTGCGCGGTTGTCTCCAGATCGAGCACTACCAGCGCGCCCAGATTCTCGTTACAGCCTGCAAGAATCTGATGAACGCCTCCTTAGAAGGCTGTCGAAACTTTCAACGGTCAACTCTTCATGATCTCATCCGGTCCAACAACAAACTGATGAATCTGAACTTGACGAGCATGACAGCTGTGACCAATAGCACCTGCAAGATCATATCCCAGCATTGTCCCCGATTGGAAACCCTCAATGTGTCTTGGTGCAAACAAATGGACGCAAGAGGGATCAAGATGGTCATCTTGGGTTGCCCCAAGCTCCAGGATCTGCGAGCCAGCGAGATCAAGGGCTTTGACAGCATTGAAGTCGCTAAGGCTATTCACGAGACGAACAGGCTTCAACGCCTCGTGTTAAGCGGCTGCGTGGATCTTACAGATGACGCACTTAAGACCATGATCCATGGCCTCAAACCTGAAGTTGATATTCTTACTGGCAGACCGATCGTTCCACCTAGGAAACTTAGGCACCTGGACCTGAGTCGATGCTCCCAGCTGACGGATCGGGGTGTCAAAGCGCTGGGTTATCTTACCCCAGAGCTCGAGGGACTGCAACTCAACCGGCTGAGCGAATTAACTGACGCTGCCCTTGAGCCAATCATCGCCTCTACGCCGCGTCTCACCCATCTAGAGTTGGAGGATCTCTCCGAGCTCACCAACGATTTACTATCCAAGCACCTCGCTACAGCACCGTGTGCGGCGACCCTGGAACACCTCTCTGTGAGCCACTGTGAAAACCTCGGCAATTCTGGCCTTCAGCCTGTGATGAAGAATTGCGTAAGCCTCCGCAGCATAGACATGGACAATACGCGAATCGGCGACCTAGTTCTCGCTGAAGCCGCTGCCATGGTTCGAACTCGGGCGGCTCGTACAACGGTCCGCGGCTATCGCCCTCACGTAGGGCTCAAACTCGTGGTTTTTGACTGCAATCTGGTGACTTGGACCGGTGTTCGCGAGATCCTATCTTGGAACGCAGAGACATATCGCGGCCCCAGTAGCCAACCAACGTATCCCACTGAGGTCATCAGCCTCAGGTGTTTTTTCGGTTGGCAGCAAACGGTAGAGCAGCACATGCAGCGTGTCTTAAGAGGCGACTTTGCCGCCGCGACCAGGTTGGAGAGAAAATGGGCCGACTATATGCAAGCGGTAGAAGAGGCCGGCGCCGCAGGCGCTGGCATTCGCCGTCGGAGGCGCCGGGCCAGAGAGGCCCAGCTGCTTCACGCAAACGAGGAAGAGGGGGGAGGCATTGGCGGGTTCGGTCGCCGCAGAGCGAGGACGATGGCAGCGTCCTGCAGCATCATGTAACTACAGAAGATTTCGCTGCCATACGGGTATACTCGTCAGTCACTATGTGACTTCGCACTTGCGCGGGCCGCCGGCGTTTCTCTTTTAAATTTTTTGCCGCATGGCATGCGTTACAGTCATTGTATGGAGTCCCTGGGATACAGGCGTGGGTGGCATTGCTTCGGTAGCATCGACCTTCCCCAGGTCCGGACCCGTCGGGTGGTTATTGATGAATGAACGGATCGATAGACGTCTTGAGATTTAGATTGTCCGAATTTTTTTCTTTCCTACTACAACGATGGAATCTCTCTCTGTATATATCTCTCATGAGCCAGACCATGGCTGGGTGGGTTAGGTAGGTAGCTCGTCAGGAATTTGAAATCAAACTCTGGATACTTAGGTACGCTACGTCTCTCTGGATGCAAGGAGCTAGAGCTAACGCCAGAACAGATGACGTGAGACGATGGTTGGATCAAGCTCCTTCATCGCTAGGATTCATCAGTACCTTAGGTAATTTGTATGTAGAAGTCTAAGGGAAAATCTGTAGCTTGGGGAATTAAGGTATACAGAAATATTTTGCTCAACGCTACCTGGGCACTTGATGTTGAAATGCCTGCCTATGTTTGAGCAATAGGTCGGTGCCCTGGATTATCACCATGTCTCTGCACACTTGGCATGCATACCAACTGCCGTGTTTCCTTATCATTAAGGCGATGGCCCAGGAGAGAAAACAAGGGGTGTCAAAGTCCTGGAGAACCTTACATAGATAAGCTGCCTGAACTGGTTAAAGTTACAGGTAAATTAAAATTATTTGAGATAAACCTACGAATATATGAAGTACCTACCTACATTGGTTACTTGAACCACCGCGTTTTCAATTCATGGCGTCTTACCTACTTTCCGGCGTCATGTTGATTTAGTTGACCCTACGAAGTAACTTCAGACGAACACTTATCATGCCTACAGCACTAAAGCCCTGTAGAACCTGCAGCTAGGGAAGTCCTGCTAGAGTACGAAGTACAGTAGAACCTGTACTAACAAGAGTGCACACGTAAGCTGCCTACTTACTTACACTGCACTAGTAGGTTAGGTAGGTTGAACAACATGGA
Organism: Nemania sp. NC0429; assembly: GCA_022578495.1. Classification (NCBI taxonomy): domain Eukaryota; kingdom Fungi; phylum Ascomycota; class Sordariomycetes; order Xylariales; family Xylariaceae; genus Nemania; species Nemania sp. NC0429. The sequence continues at coordinate 125,317 of MU392168.1, read as the reverse complement.
GGTCTGTTTTCAGGGGTTACCTACCAGGACTGGGACTGTAGGTACGAAGTATTGCATATGAAATCTTTTTTCAAACAGGCGCTCTCTGACCAAGGGAAAATAAAAGTAGGGCCGTCAAACCCCCCTGCAGAATTGATCGCACCCTAGATAGATTTTTACCTCTACTACTACCTACTACCTAGGTAGGCAAGCACGTCGTACACTTGGATACGCTACCTACGCTGCCCCTTGTGCCTGAGAGGACTTACACGCTTAGGTAAGTTAGGTAGGTAGGCAGAGTGGAGCGTTATGCACCTAGTGTAGATCTGTACCTGCAAAGTGGAAAGAAAATGGTAGGTGCTACGCCGATCGGCCGGAGCTATGCCGGGCCGGCTTCAGGTCCGTAGGTACCTTCAATGTGTGCGCTTGTTTAAGTGTACATGATAGCGCTTTACGGAGCGGTATCATAGGTAGTTCCGTAGCTGGAGTGGAAATGCCGAACTACCAAGCCGTCAACGTTTTCGTTTCCGTCTCATTGCTCCTCGTACATACTAGGTATCTACCTAGGTAAGTACTTCGTATATGTAGGTCCCAAGCGTACATGCCATCGGGGTGGTATGCCAGCGCAGGTACCAGGTTGTGCGTGCATGTTTCCAAGCGCTTGGCGCGTTGTGCGCAACGCCAATTTAGCGTAGAACGATCAATTAAGTAATTACAGTGGTAGCTTAGGTATATCATAGCGCAATATTTTTTGGAACGAACAATTAGAGCTGCACTAGGCGATGGGCCGCAAATCTTGCAAGTCTAAGCGATTATAGGGCGAGATGCAGGGAAGCTCGTAGTGTACCTGGAAAATGCTTAGCTTGGTGTTTAGACGAGAGATTGTCCTTGCCCCTCAGCTTTGTGTTTCCGCCCCCAAGATCCGAGTGTGAGGGACGGTCGTACCTTAGTGTCAATAGCCGAGAACGACTACAGTGGTTGTTGTTATATTTAATCCCAAGTTCACAGATTTCCTAGACTACAGAAATAATTATATAATTATTGGATATATTTGAAATAACTAGGTATGCGTTGAAGCTCTATAGTGCTCCTTTACAAGTATAACCTACTTCGTACGAAGTTCAAAGCCGTTACCTAATCCGTCATCTCACGATTGTCGTAACCTGAATAGCATTGTACGGCATTAGTATGAGGGCCTAAGGCTACTGGTTTCACAACAGAGCGGGTTTTTTTCGTGCCTTTGCCATTTGGCGCCATGGTCGAAGATTTAGCGTGCCAAGTGTTCGATAGCATTAATGATTTACCCGGCCTACAAGCATGAGAGATACCTAGTGCCCACCTACTCATGTACAAAAGTACGGTAGATGCTCTTCGGTACCAACGTAATCGACAGATGGTAGACTATTCCCCAGAATATGTTTCATGCCCATCACTGCCTAACATGGTATACTCTTCTTCCTCTAGGATCTTGAAGATCGCCGCGGCCAGTACTGACACGGGCCACGGCCAGACACGGTCTATTGCTCGCGCTAGCCACTCGACCAGGGCCTCCGCTGGGGCGGGCAGTGGGCGGGCAGTACTGGGCGGGTATTGCCTGTGTCTTTTCCGTCGGGCTCACCGAGGTAAATAATACCTGCTCGCAGGATTTTTCCACCTGGTTCATATTACCTGCTTGTCTCGCAGAGCTCTGATGGGGATTCTGTTATGAGGCGTGGGCCTGACTAGACAGAAGATGGGAAGGGCACGAAGTATTGGTAGCACTAGCCGTTGAAGCCTCGAACGTGGTGGAGAGGGCGGGTGTGGCCATAGATGCTGGCACACTAGGTCCCGATGGGCTATATTTCGTGAACGGGAGGAGGGGAAGTAGTGTAGATTATCTCAAAATAGGGGACAAATTAGCTTCGGGTGAGGATGAGAGCAGCGAAGAATTTGGATAGATGATCGGAAAAAAGCGTGGTGGAGAGTCGTCATGTTTAACATGACGGCCGAAGATGGAGTAGAAAGTATTACAGTAGATTGAAGCAATCGTAAGAATCAGTATCCTTGACCGGATATTCTGTGTATGTGTCGGCCGACTATTCAAGAGTTGTGATATTAATATTGCAATTTTTTGTGATGTGTATATATTCATGAGATGTCATTTCAACTGATGTATTGAATGACGAGACTGTACAAGGATATTCACAAGCGTAGTAAGAACGCGTTGGCCCTAGAGTATTTCCCTTAAGGCTGTGCGAGACTGACGTTGTTTTTAAGCAGTTGCTTTGCCCGATGGTAATCTGTTAATTTTTTGATGATTAATTTTGTACAAATGGGGATAATAAATATACAACGGTATCTCCATAACCTGAATGCTCCCCTTTGCTAAGCCCCTTTTAAGCTCGAATATGATGTTGCAAAAGCCGAGTACCCTTTTTGTAAGAAAATCGTTCCCCTCGTCGCCCCCTTCTTCATTCGCCTATCTATCATACACCCCTCCGGACGGCTGCCTCAGGCATCCTAGAGTCGACCGATGCCCGCGAGCCCGAGTGGTGGCTGATTGGCGTATCGACTCCATAGGTTATCTGAACGTCTGTTCGTCGCATGATGCCGTTTGTCGTCATTATCTCTTCCTCGCTCCCCGAAGGGCTCACGCTTCGGATCTCGGTATGCTGACCCTTATCGGAGCGGCTCAGGCTCTTGAGCGCAATTCCACTGTGGCCGTGATTCAGAACACTGTCGGTGCCGTTCCCTTTGGTGCTACGAAGACCAGTGCCTCGACCATAGCCCGTGTTCGACTTGTATCCGTACACATCCTTGGTGGTCTTCTTGGTGCTTCCTCCAAACACGGTCGGGAACCACTTCCGGAATAGGGGTCGCAATCCAGGCACCGCTCCAGACACGATGGCGAGGTTGATCTCAAGGGCGTTGAGGGTGATGCCAATGTTGTAGTATGGGTCAGCATTAGGGTCAGGCTTGCCGAAGAACAGCAGGTAGATACTGGACAATCGAACTGCACCAATGATAGTAACACTAGATGGATCTTGTTAGTATTGAGCCGTGGATGACAGGCGTCTCAAAAAAAAAACTTACGCAAGACCCGTTAAGAAGACACCGATGATAGCGATCCTAGCTGCCAACGGAAGCTTCAAGCCAAGGAAAATCCAGAAAGGAATGATCAATACGAGAAGATCAGTAACGATCGTAATGCTAGAAGTGATGACGTGGAAAACCGGGTTGATGCATGTCGCAGTAGCGGCAGCGGCGGCGTCCCAGTTTGCACTGATGGGTGTGCACTGAAATACGGCGACGAGAAAAACGGCGATAGCTTGTAGGGTGTTAAAGCCCAACAGTGCGTAGATGAAAAAGCGGACGCGGCGCTGATGGCCTCCTAGTCGGAGCAGGAATACCAAGATCGATGCCTTGACCAGGGCAAGCACTGGGTTGTAAAAGATCTGTGCTAGATAGAACCACCACAGACCAGGGGCTGGGTCGAACTTTGGCACATCGGCCGCATGCCAGCCAAAATAATTCAATTTTAGGTCTGCATGATTTCCATATCCGTTAGTCATCCAAACCCCTGGAGAATCGATGTTGGATGATTAACTCACAGAAATAGAACGGGACCACCATGGCCAGGGACGATACCAATGCCACAAGAAGCAACCAGTCGTCTTTACGAAACGTTAGAATGCCAACCAATAAAGCTTTTGTAAGTACACCAAGACTTACCAAGTGTTATTAACCGCATTATGTACTTAGCATAGAATCTAAGGGTAACAGCGATCAAAGCCAGCGCCGGCAGGAAGAAGTTGATGAAAAGCGCTGCCGCCTGTAGCGGCGGCGTTGGGATTTTCGTGACATCTGGCTGAGCAGGCCGTCTAATCTCGAGGACACCCATGTTGACGTACAGCAGCTAGGCTGACGTTGAAGACCAGTTGATAGAGAAATACGAAAAGAGAAAGAAAAAGAATTACTGCTGTAAGTATGTCGGGGTATCATTCACGAAAAAACGACGATCTAAGGTCGAGATCTGGGGAAGGGTCCGGGATATATAGGGCCGCCATGCTGAAGAGAAATGGCACAGCATGCGACCAAGAGAAAAAGCAAAACAGGTGCTAATGCCACGGCTTGCTCAAATGCCTTCCCGGAAGACGTGGACTGTTCCATCTAGAGCCCGCGGAAGCGTTGCCGTGATCTATACCACTACACGGTATAGAGCCCGGGAATCCTACAGCTGCACTCATGAGCTTCTAGTTCGCTGGAGTAGCCTCTTATGGCAGATGAGGACTGTGCGCTGGGTAATATTTGGCATGGTGTCCCCTGGTGGTTTGGTCTAGCAACAAGCGTAACTCAACAGACTAAAGCCACCATTCTCACGGCCCCACAGCCACACGAGCTATTCGAGTCATTCATATTGGTCCAGGCAGTATTATTTCTCTCATCGCAGTCTAGTTTAGGCTTAGATACCGGTCTTGCAGCATATCTTAAAACGGTAGTTGAACGGCAGAAACCTCTGTTAAGCGGACGCCATAGTGCATGATATCTCCGCAATCGTCGAAGGAGTTCGAGGGCGCTGTGTCACGTGTGAGTTGCGTGATATATTTAGAAAGATGTGATATGAGGTTGTGAGTTGATCGAGATGGAGAATTTAACACGCTATTCCAGGGTTACCAGATTAACGGTATGACATATACAAGGGTTCGCTTGTCTACACTACTCTACGAGGCCGAGAGAGATCTGATTACCAAAGATTAGCAGATATTTCTGGGGCATCTCTCACTGCTAAGATACAAGCAAATCGGAGCACTGGGACGAAACAGGAATAGACTCAGTCGCCACCGGCTGGGAAAGCAGCTTTGGATCTAAAGAAGCTTGTGTGCCTGACCAAGCAGACTTTGTAACGTTGTACCCCTTGCCGTAATTAACTACTTAGGCTCGGTGTAAAATCGCCGTGCTTGGCATTGCCTACACTCTTCTATGGGCATCTTTGGCCTCGAACACCAGTGGTATGGATGTATGGCCATGTCAAATGTCAAAACGCTCGAAGCCAACTACTTCGTATATGAACACGGGTTATCCTAGTACAATAAATACAGGCTTGGTGAATGCGAGTTCTAAGAACATGTCTATAGTACGAAGTAAGGTCGTTGTGTGAAAACATGATTAGTGAATTAAGGGGGGTTGAAATGCAAAATTTTCCTTTGCATAAACACAAGCTAACCTCGTAGGTTAAATGGTGATTCCTTCACGTATATTCGTATTCTACATAACCCACTCAACCTCACTCATTAGAGTGTTATTCGACAGTAAATTCGTGGTAAAACCGTATAGCTGAGAAATTAGGGGGTTAAGGGAAACTCGCGTGCTCGGGTGAAGTCGCTTCATCTTTCTACCGTGGCCACCCCGTACTGAGTATATATATCCAATGATGGTATGAACATACGAACAGCGCTAGAAAGAATTGGGTATTAAAGCAAACAAATAAAAGGATTCAAGCTCGATGGCATAAACATACGAGTATGTGAGATAATACAGTCCCAATATCAACACTTAAGGCGATAGCTTAATTCAGGCCGACGAGCATTTCTCTCACATACTAAGAAGTTGTTAATGTTGGAAGCAAGACAGATACTACTACTATACCATATGAGGCCACCAGTGTGTCAAACTTCGTGTAGCAAGAGCCTTGTAACCGTGTCATGTGGTCCATGTTTAGCATAGGTTACACACAAGGCCGTAACACCTCGTCAACAACTATTTCTCGCGTGAAACATCTTATGATTCTTCTGATAGATATTTCTTATCAATCAGGGGGATGTTGGTTCGTCGAGGACACACATCCAAAGAACAAAATGTGGGCAAAGGTGAAGGCGAACAGCTGTTACCTGGATCTTGCCGTCGTTAACATGTGGTTTTTTAGCAACACTGATTCAACTGCAATGCAACAATACAGGCTAGAAAGAGTGCTACACGCTGCAGGATGCACGAAGTGTCTGGCGATTCGAGTTCGGGGATAGCGTACACCTATATAACAAAGCGTTATGTGTCACCAGGTGAGGTGAGCAGCCATCGTACTTGGAAATATTCTATTGCCTCGGGCTCGCCCAATATCAGCCCAATATCGGTATGAAGCCTTAACAACTCCAGATATACACGCTTATATAGCACTAAAGTCCATAGCAGTATTATTCATAAGCTCTCGGGTATAAAACTCTCATCTCTCGTATTTCCTCGTCAGGGTAACCTGGCTACCCCTGACCTAAAGGGCCCGTGGTACACCGGCGCCCCTCCGATCTCCACATCGGTCGTCTCGGTCTGGGGCTTAGTCAACTGAGGAAACTGACCGTCGCTTGGCGCTTGTGCAAAACATACTTAGCCTCGGCGCCGGCGTCGACTAGGCGCGTTGCTAGAGTCGAAAGCACGAGTTCAGAAACCGGCTAATAGTTATGCAATAGAAATTGCATCGCCGAGGCGTCGGGTCATAGACCCGAACAAGGAAGAAAAGGTGACGATCAATGGGGTAACAGGTCGCGCCTCTTCGCAAAATGCGCACAAGTGCTCTGCATTAGTTGTTCCACCCAAGCCCCTCCAGTTCCTATGCAGTCCCGTTGGGGGCCATTTCAGGAGTATTATAACCTGCGCAGACGTTCTCTACCGAGGCCGGTTTCGTTTCTACCACGCGAGCCAGCGTTTGCGCCTAATACCACCTCCGTTCTAGCGATGTAGCAGCGATAACAGCTGCCGGCTCAACTCCCCTCTTGATGATTGTCGTAAATTCGTGCGACACTCCAACGGTGCTGTTTCCATTGTTTCCATTGGTGCCGACTCCCCTCCGACTTACAAGTAGAAGAGGGATTTTGTACATAAATGAGACGCTGATGGAAAAAATATTTCCGCGGCTGGTTTCCCTTGGTTTATATCTAGTCTATATAGTCCATCAGTGGACTGTCTATTGTGCGGGGATTTTGCCCCAGTCTTCATTCAGTTGCCGGGAGATATTGCTCAGTTCATCGTAGTCTGGCCACTGGCACCTTCAGCTGCTTACCATAGTCCCGGATCGCGGCCCCCACGCAGTCATTGAGCTGTTCGATAGTTTTACCTTAGACGAATGTCAACGGTGCCAACGGTCCCAACGGTCCATAGTCGACCACTTGGCTCGCCTGGTAGCGGAACTGCGACATAGTTCTAATCTCACTCCGGATATCTTGGAGCCTCTAGCGTATGGCAATAGTTCCCTTAAGCGAATGTGTCCTGCGCATCCGACATGTGGGTTGCAAGGTTGCCACGCGGCATGCCGTCTTCCTTTGGGCGCGGCTAAACTCTATATAGCATCCTCCAACGACAATCTGTCGAAGATTTCTGTTTCTCTCGTTCATCACTCTTACCCTTCGACAAGTCCCTCGTTTATCTTGTCGATCTCGGGTCGACTTTCGCTCTTTTCAAAATACAAATGGCTATCTTAAGCCGGACTCTGCTCCTCGTGGGCGCGGTCGCAGGGTTGGCGACCGCCCAGACTATCCAGCAAAATGGGCAGACTGTCGGTATGAAATATCACCATCTCAGTCGCGAGCGAGCTGGGCTATAAAACTAATCCTCATCGTGTAGCTGCTACTGAGGATACGGTCCCTGTCGCTGCCGCGACCGTTGGCGACGAGCTTGTCCTCACGGACGACATAATTGCTCAGCTGACCAGCCAGGAGCTTACCAACGTTTCGCTCTTTGCGTTCCCGGACAACTCGACGACGGGAGAGGTCAAGCGAGGCCTCTTCGACCAGTGCAAGACGTTCCCTGGCGACCTGCTCTGGCCCATTCCGGCCGCCTGGAAGGTCTTCGACCTCCTGACCGGCGGTGCCCTCATCAAGACGGTCCCGATTGGTGCCGCCTGCTACAAGAAGAGCGGGCACTACGATGCGACCAAGTGCAACGACATTCTCGCCAACTGGAACGAGTCTCCCACTCAGTGAGTCTTGCTTGACCCGGAGCACTTTCTGGGCCCCTTGCTAACCCCGACAGCGCCGATGACCCTACCTCGGTCATGTCCCCCCTTTTCCAGGGCAAGACCTGCATGCCCCAGAACGCCGCCAACGGCACGTGCGAGCTCGGCGGCTTCCCGAGCTATGCCGTGAAGATCTCCACCGTTGCTCAGATTCAGCTGGCCATCAACTTCGCGCGCAACACGAACATTCGCCTGATCGTGAAGAACACCGGCCACGACTTCCTGGGCAAGAGCTCGGGTGCTGGCGCTCTCTCGATCTGGACTCACAACCTCAAGTCTATTGACTTCATCAAGAACTACAAGGGATACAGCTACACTGGCCCGGCCCTGAAGCTCGGTGCCGGTGTCGAGGTCGGCGAGCTCTATGCGGCGGCTGACAAGTACGGTGTCAGCGCCGTGGGCGGTGAGTGCAAGGGCGTGGGTGTTGTTGGTGGCTACATCCAGGGTGGTGGTCACTCTCCCCTCAGCTCTCTCTACGGAATGGGCGCCGACCAGGTCCTGAGCATCGATATCGTGCTGCCCGACGGTCGCTTCATCACCGCTGACGAGAAGCACAACACCGATGTCTTCTGGGCTGTCCGTGGAGGTGGTGGCAGCACCTTCGGTGTGGTTACCAGCATGACTGTCAAGGTGTACCCCAGACTGGTCTACTCTGGCTTGACCTTCTACGTCACATCCGGAAACGACTCCATCGCCAACTACACCAACGAGGTCTTCACCGCCGCCGTCGAGGCCTACTGGCGCAAGTTCCCCCTCTATGCTGCCAAGGGTCACTACGGCTACTCCAGCATCTACCCCCGTTTCGACGGCGTGCCCGGCTTCACCTGGGAGTTCCACCCCTGGTGGTCACCCAAGACCAAGCTCGTCGACTTCAAGGCCACCATCGCGCCCCTGCTGGCGGAGTGGAACGCCATCGGCTTCGACGTCGAGGACAGCCTGGCCAACTTCTTCGAGTACGACAACTTCTACGAGCCCTGGACGAAGCACTTCCCCACCGAGTTCGTGGCCAACGCCGACCTGCGCACGGGCTCGCGCCTCCTGCCGGCCAAGAACTGGGAGGACCCGGCGACGCTCAACAAGACCATCTCGACCATGCTGGACGTCATGCAGACGAGCGCGCTGATCATGTACAACATCGTCGGCAAGAAGCAGTGCGGCGTCGACAACGCCGTGAACCCGGCCTGGCGCGAGAACCTCTTCTACGTCATCGTCGGCTCCGGCTGGGCCGACACCAGCTCGCCCGAGGACATCGAGGCCGCCAACAAGGGCATCACCTTCGACAAGGGCGCCAAGCTGCGCTCCATCTCCCCCGGCGCCGGCTCCTACCTCAACGAGGCCGACATCGCCGAGCCCAACTTCCAGCAGTCCTTCTGGGGCACCAACTACGACCGCCTGCTCTCCATCAAGAAGAAGCTCGACCCCTGGGACACCTTCTGGGCCCCCACCGCCGTCGGCAGCGAGGGCTGGTACGTCACGGGCCAGGAGTCCTGGCTGCCCACGCAGAACGGCCGTCTCTGCCGCAAGTAGAAGACGGACCAAGACTTTTTCTCTCCGGGGAATGGAAAGCGGAATGATGGTGCTTAGAAATTTGGGGGCCCCCCACCGGCGACGTCCTCGTTCTAGGTCCACCACTTTGTTATATATACCCTTTATATACGTTTTAGCGCATCACACACACCTGCTGCGCCTTTAGATAGATACTCCTAATAGTAGTCTCATATGTCTATCTCTTCATAATAGGTCCCTCCTGAATGAGAATGCAGTTAATCGTCTGTCTCCTCTAGATTTGAGAAATAATGCCCATTACTTACAAGCAGACATGTGATTTATTCGGTATAAGTGTAGGGAGTTGTTGGGCAGAGACAGACCTTACCAAAGGGTCAGTCTTTGATTATAGCTAGCGATTAGCTACTGATGTTCTGCTGCGAAGTACAGATAATATGTTTTCGGTCGGGTTCAAACTTTCCACCACGGCGGCGAGATCACCTCCCAGACCAAGACAGCGCGGCAGCCCGAATTCCAGCAATTATCGTTCATCGAGCCTCCCGAGCGGATGCCGGCAGGATTACGAGGTGATGGGGACGCCTCAATCACCTGAAAGACATGCGCTGCACGCACTTCAAAGGTTACTTCGCATAGTGGGCGTCTCTGTTGGCTGAAACCGAACACACGATGCTGTGTAAGGATCCGCCTCTCCTCTGCCGCTTTTCGTTAAAGAAATATATAAGCTCATAATATCGCAACGCCTGTGTCACAATGGGCTGGGCTTTTCTACCCTGGCTTGCATCTATGCTATGACCTAATTAATTGCCTGTAGGCTGTGAGCGAGACGCTGTATCAGGCGCGTTCCGTAAAAAAAAACAAAAAAAAAAACAGTTCGATTCTGAGATTCTTGGACACTCGAGGTCTGTAAGTCCTAAAACTCCCTAATGGTACAGAACTTGGACGTGATATACCTATACTGACGATCCGATCACATACCTAAGTGCGCGAGCGGCCGACGGGAGGGGATGCGAGAACCACACGGGGTAACCCAGCATGTATGTTCAGCAGAACAGGGGGCCCGTGGGAGGGACAGGGAAAGGAGTAACTGTAGGCACCGACGGCATGGTACATGGTGTAGCATGAGCCGAAACAACAGGCGTCCGAGTGCTGTGACGTACACTCATCGGCCGGGCCAAGCCAACATGTCGGGGTAATCCCCATGTGTCGCCGCAACTACCTACGTGCGTGGGCTCAGAAAGCGATAAATCATCGAGCGACTCTCCACGACCGAACCCACGAACGGCATATCCTCGTGGCGCGTGACGTGAAACGAGATCGCATACTTCACGTGGCGGGCCCCGTCTGAAAGTACATTGCATGCATGTGTCTGACCGAACGAAGGCTGAAGTTCATTCATGATGGTCCTAGACAGACGCCTATGTACAGACACAGCACAGCACACGCGCGCGCGCAAATTACCTACCTGTTTGGGTAGGGAAACCGGTCAAGAAAGATCACCGCGCCGAACCAGCCGCACCACAGAACTACTGTACAAGATCCCTCGGTAGAAAGTACTGGTACGAACTGCCAGTCTGATGATACTCACCCGGTCGCTGCATCGACTAAACCTACCTACTAATTATATGAGCTGAAGCGAAGCCACAGGCAGCAAGGCGGCAAGCATCCCTGATTTCTCAGGAGAGGAGTGAGGCTCGGTTTTTCTCCTTGTAATGGATGGCGGCAGGGTTTCTGTCTGGGCCGGGCACGAAAGAGCTCGGGAGAACACCGTCGAAGTTATTATTGATCCCATGTTCTCTCGGGGAAGCGAACCATGGCGCTCGCCAATGTCAGCTGCCAGAACCGCCGCAATCTGAGCACATGTACAGCCAGCAGGCGCACACTCTCTGGCTAACTCGCGGGCGCATTCTCGTGTATCTGCGATGCGTAAGTAGATATACCTAGCCTGGGCCAAGTCTCCCAGCTGCCCGGCTCAGCGTGGAGAGCCCGAGGCTCACAACATCGATATCCGAAGACGTTAAAAATGCAGTCAAGGCTCTCAGCCTGATGCGATATGGCGATGAAAACTTCTCCAAAGTGCAGCATTAGGCCGCAGCACAGTGAGGCGCTTAGGCATGTTAGCTACCTAGGTAAGTAGATATTAGAGATACCCGGTGATCATCAGTATAGATTAATAGGTAGGTAGGCTCGGTACGTCGTATTCTCGTCCTTATTGCACCCAGGTTACCCAGATATTGATGGGCATGCTGTATTATAGGCCAGGCCGCCCGTAAGCCGACTAATAGGCGGCGCCGCTGCAGGAAAAGGAAGAAAAGAATGGGGGGGGTAGGAGAGCTCCATAGCACTGTAACCTCATGATGCATTTCGTGGCTGAAGATATTTAACCGCAGCATGTGTATGCACTGCATGGGACTTGACTATGGTGCGCATATGCACGTCGATAGATGATAGTGTACCGACTCAACCCGGGTTAGAGTGAGAGGCGTCGAGTAAAACGAGGCTTCCCCGAATTAACTGTAACATAGGTAAGTAATTAACATAGGTAGTTCAACAACATTAGTTCTAAACTACTTCGTAGGTAAGAGAAACTAGAATGTAAGACAAATAAGTTATGAGCTTACACGTACGAGAGCTATATATCTGAGATGGGTACTTATAACTTATACACGCCCTACATGGGCGTCTCAAACCACGAACTTGATACCGGTAGGTACTCCCTGTTTACGTTCCCGTCCGAAGATCTCAACCTCAGGCACGTGTTTAATTAAGCGAAATAAGGCCAACAAACAAACCACTTAATCTAGGAAGTAGGCCGACATGCCCTGATTCACACGTAAGCTGCTTGTAGCCCTACACGCCTTAGGTTATTTCTTCTAGTGTAGGTATCTAAGTTAGTTAGGCAGTGTGCCTACGAAGTATGGAGTGCACAAGAAGGCAGGTATCCGAGAAAGGACCCCTGCAGGCCGTAGGGCTGTAACAATGGGAATGCCAAGGCCTTCTCTCGGCTTTCCATTCCACCATCAATACTACGGTCTACCTTAGGTACCTTAGGTACCCTGCATCTAATTAACCTTAGCTAAGTTCAACTCAAGCCAGTAGCTAACCTAACACCTCCCTACTACCGTATGTTAAACAGGTGTAGATAGTGTAGCTCGTATACTTATGATATGAAGATGTCCATCGTGATCGGCTTCGGTATCTTTTGACAGCTTTCCCTTGAGTTAGTTCGGAAGACACAACCGGGCCCGACGAACAATAACAGGTAGCGCGTGCTATGTAGGTACATAAAGTACTTAGTACCTACCGAGTTAGAAAGCCGGAGAAGAAGAAGGGAGGAACGAAGGAACGAAGGAAGGATCGCTGTCGCTGAGACGGCCTCGTTGTTAAGCCCTCGGCGTCAGCGATGGATGGCGGGACAAGGCGAGGACTAACCGCAGGTGTTCGCGCCTAACACACTACTTACCTCTATCAGCTACCTACCGTACTTGACCTGGGCGCACTACCTACTTACTTATCTAACCTAGATAGTTTTCTTGGTTGTATGCTGTCTAGCTCGACGTGTCAAGCGGTGTAAGTCGGTGACCCCAGATATATAATCACCGCCAACCTGCTTCGGCCGACCACCGATCGGGCGAATACTTACACATTGAGTGTTGATTCTGCTAGCTCAGAACAAAATGACGGGACACGACGTGCTGGGTACACATGCAATTGTATAAAATGCTAAAAATGATATATACCTACAGGTATCTCGGTAGGTAAGTTAAGTAGGTGTGGTGTGATTTCGTTGCACTATGGGCCCCCCCGAATGGACCTGTGATTATCTCCTCGTCCTTGTCATTAAATACATCGTATCTGCACAATACAGACACATATGATATACATACCTATTAGCTGGTAACTATGTTAATATTTTAGCTCTATACATGTAATGTAGGGAAATCGAGGATAGCCTTAATTTCGCAGTTAGACAAGGTAAGTAAGTACTTAGGTAGGGTACGTGTCGGGATGGCACAGTAAGCTGACCTTACGCTCCGGCCGTGTAATCCAGGAGACAGACTGGGGTCGCATCTCCGATTTACATCCTGAGTTAGAGCGAGTACTTCGTAGGTACCTAGGGAATTATCGCGTTCCTTTGCCTACGTCTATGCGGCGCGTGTATTCATAAGAGAGAAATTTTTTTTTTTTTTTTTTTTTTTTTTTTTAGCTATGCAGATTAATGATGCTAGGAGTTCAAGCTCCTCAGACTCGGTTTATATAGGAAGAAGAAGACGAATTACTTTTACGAGTTCCCATCTCGAACAGTCAGCATCTGATTTAAGTCTTGCGGATCTTTATTTTTGGAATTTTCATCTCTTCTTTTATTAAGTCCACTGCGTGACGAAAAAACATGACGAAGCAGGGGGTTGAGTGTGGGGGAATAGCAACAGATCCTTCAGCTAGTAGCCCACAGGGCAAGACTCGGCCGAGGTCGACGCTATTGAGGACCAGCATCTCATGCCAACAAAACATCGTACGACGATATTTCTCAGGTCAAGGAAGCCGAGGAAAGTCCGCGCTGCAGATTTCCCCGGCTTCCTTGATCCGAATGTGGCTTCTCTTCAAAACTCCAATCTAGAGCCGCGGCGGGTTTCGTTTACGCCGTCTCTGGGATGAGGAAGATCCGAGCGTAGTGAGATGATGCTACTACAGTTTGCTGTTCATCGTCCCTGGCCCGGCACCACGCAAGTGCTTGCAAGCAAGCATACGCTCCTGTGACAATCCTTCCTCCCACGTCATCTACGGGAGAGCTGTTGACTCATGAGGCAAGAACTGTCGTAATCAGGCGCGGCGCGGCGCTTCGTTGGAACCCCAGAACCAAGTTGGTTGAGGGGTCATCGGGCCAGGATGACGGCGACATTGACGACAAGTAAGGGGCGCTGATATCCCTGTCCAGCAGAGATCATCGCATACTGCCCAGCTTTTCTCTTCCATTTCCCCCCTTGGATCGTGAGATCCGTCCCCGTCTGCTTCGAGCCCCGCGATTACACTCAGAACAGCCAGCTCGCCGATCTTGCCACGGCTTGCATAACGAACTAAGCGAATCAACCTTGGTGACCAGGTAGATAATTGGTGCCAGCCTATGACCCTAGTATCACAGATACCATGGTCTATTATCTGTCCTTGCGCTGAAACGATGTAGTGAATCGACCTCGGATACTCGTGTTGTTCGAATCCAGTTCGTATACGTTATCCATTGAATCTTCCTCATCGCTTATTTGACATTAATCGTTCGAATAAAAAAGGTCAACTTCGAGTTGAGCACTCTTCTCTCGCTGTGGATAATTGTCATTGAGCTTCTGGGGATATTCATCATTAGGTCGTGACATCATTCGTTCATTATTAAACCAAGGTTGGGTTGGTAGAAGTTGGTAAACACTTCAGAAGCAGGTGTGCTGGCCGGTCTCGGGATGTCCAGAGTAATGTTCGTGTCCGGTCGCAATTTGTCGGGGACGATATATATGAAAGCCACCATCCGTCGTGAGACGAACAGAAAAATTTGTGTAGGGTGGGGAACCCAAATCCGAAATAACCTGTCCCGGTTTCCGCCGGGAGATATGTGGTGCATCGCTGCGTGTAGTCTTTCTTTGAATGTATGAAACCCAGCCCCATTATATGCTGTTAAGGCCTGCCCTGAGTGTAAATGCAATCAAAACCCCCCTCCGGTCCCTGCCATGAGATTATTTACAGCACAAAAACAGGGGGAAAAAAAGAAAAAGGAAACGCTAACCGAGCTTGCCGGTTGCAATGATGTGAGAGCTCTCTCAAGTATAAAAAGGAAAGGGGAAACGGTAATGGGGTAAAAGAAAACCAGATGCTCGCTTGCTCGCTGAAGATATCGACAAACCAAAGAAACCCCAAAATCAACCGGTTCGCAGAGTAGCTGCGAGGATGCGTGCTGGTTGCTCACGTGCTGGGATATGCGATGAGATATGCGTCACGCGCGCTCCGCCCGAGCCGAGGAGCGAAACATCAGACCGCTAATATGAATGAAGAGTGACAATCAAGAGGTTGTCGCTACAGGATAGTGATCCCTCGGCTTGGGCGGTGGTTGTCACATTATCGTAGCATAATCTTGGTATCGATCCCAGCCAAAACCGCCGTAGCCCATGTTCACGCCACAATGAGATGCCAACATGCTCGGAAGTGGTAATGCGGGAAGCGGGGACGCAATCATTGAGGAGCTGTAGAACAGTTCTGCGGAGGAGTATGGCTGGCTGAAAGGCGGGCTGTGAGACGACAGGTCTATATCATGCAGTGCCATGTTGGACCATATGGGCGCACCCGAGTCGGACGAAGTGGAAGTAACGGCCGGGCTCGAGGGAAGAACTCGCCACGATTCGACCGGGGCCGGTAACCCCGATGGGTGACTTGCGTGCGACCAGATGGCACCAACGGGCGAGCTAGGTAGAAGCGGCGGCTGGCGGATTACATCGACAATCTTGGGTGGTGGCGGACGCAGGGGCTTGTTCAATAATGTCATGATACCGTTCTTGACCTCCTCGCTCTTCCCACATAGCAGCTCTCCGGCGCCCTCCTCTTCTAACCCTTCCAGTGCGGAAACGTGTGTCCTGAAGACGTACTTGTTGATGGCCTGAACAAATGCGTCATGAAGCTTCTTGGCGTGCTGCTCTTTCTCTGGCCAATCGTACGAATTGGCCTTGGCATCGACACAAAAGACGTCCTTGTGATGCTCGATGAGGGCCTCTATCGAATCAGGGGTTAACTTGAACGCGACCTCGTTCCGCAAGACCATGTCGACGTGAACTATGTATGCCTCGACATAGATGAATTTGTAGTTGTGGATCGCCTCGACCAGGGGATTGGAATCCTTGCGCAACTCGGCATCCGGGTGTTTAGGAAGCATCAAGGAAGCCAGGGTCCAGATGGCGTTCGAGGAAGACAAGGTTTCGGTTAGACATCTCTGGTGCTGGGGTACGCTATTGAGGGGCCGTTTCACTCTGTTGATGCGCTTGAGGGTCTGGGTTAACCAGGGTTCTACCTTGGAGCCGAGAACCACGTTGACGGAGGAAGCACGAGGCGCGAAGGCGGCAGCAGAGGCGGGTAGCAGTTGCGGAGGCATGGCGAGCGTATGACTTGTCCCCAAAGCAGGGAGGTCCTTGGAATGATGGAGGCACCGAGAGACAGACGAGAGGCGGCCGTGAGGACTGACACCTACTAATATCTAAAGTGGCGGAGAGGAGCGGACAGAGGCGGGACAGAGACTGAGAGAGACAGAGAAGAGGCGGCTAAGGGAATAGTAACAAAATGGAAAAGGGCGGCTAACGGGTACGAGGCGGTTCCCTGGGACAGGGTTATTAGCTAAGACGCCTCCAGCCGCGATTAGCAAGAAGAGAACGTGGACGATATATCTCGTGAAGAGAAAAGAGAAGGAGGGTAAGACAGGCGGTGGTGGTGTGTGTGGGTGGTGGGGTTCAGATATAGGGAAGTCCTAGGGAGCTAGAGAGATGCAGGCGGGATAGACAGACGGACGTATACGGCATGGTGTGTCTGTCTCGGCGAGCCTTCGTAGCTGCCATCGTATCGTCGGGACGGGCTTTTTTAACATGTCGAGCCCGCTGATTGAGGGTTAGTTGGCTGCGTTAGTTGGCTGGCGTTTCCTCAGGAAGGCGAGCGAGGCATGGCCCGCTCTCGTGCATGAGTTAGGGTGCATGAGATATAGTGTAGTAGTTGTACAGTAGTAGGTAGCAGCAGGTAGTAGATGGGCAGTCTAGGTACTTCGTACATGAAAATCTATGCTAGACAGGTGCGCCGAAAAGTTGGCAAGTTGCATTGCATTGCATCGCATCGCATAGCAAGCCTCGGGGTCTGCGAATGCGAGGTACCTTCTCTCTCTCTATCTTGCTCTCGCTGGACATGGATGGACGTGTGTTGTACGTGTAAGGCAGTGGCTCAGTGCAGTGGCTGCTGTTCTCCTGCACATTAGGTAGTGAATCTTAACATATGCCAACTTCTTAACTACTACCACAATAGCCACCTAAACTTTAACACTACTGCAGTGCCTAAGGTGCCTACGCAGCGTATACACGTCGTGCTTCGGTACATGTACTTATGTAGCTAGGAAACATCCAGTGTAGGTGTGTCTTCGAAGTACTGCGTGTAGTAGGACGTCGACGGTCGAGTCTACACGGCAGCGCGCTTTAGGCCGTACGTCGCAGGCCGTTGGGCCGGGTCAGGACAGTTCAATCAGGACATTCCCCCGAGTGACCGACCGATTTGCCGCGGACTTGGCACTGCGATAGTAGCAAAATAGCTACACTAGGTCGCACACTTGGTCATGCGCAGCACAGTACAGCAGCGGGCTGTGTATCGGCCTGCAGATGTTGACCCGGACCCAGCAAATAAAAGTGCGGCGTGCTGACAACCCGAGCTGAAAGCTGCATGTGTGGCCAGTGCACCTCAGCACAAGCGCCACTTTTGGCCTTGTACAGCCGTACATGTACCTACCTTAGTACATGTACGTAAGGATGTACATCATGCATGTCTTCAACTTGGAAGTTCATGTGGTCTTCTCTTCAAGTACATGTACACTACTTCCATACCTGTTTCGATATTGGGAGTCCCAACACAAGCACTCCGCATCCTCATAGCGAAGCCTGCTTCACTTGAGAGTTTCGCTGTCTGTCTGTTTATCTACCTGTCTATCTACTTACTTAAGGTATCTATCTGTACTGCAATGCGCCATGGACAGACAGACAGATAGACGAATTTAGCTCCTATGCAGAAGTGAGACAAAACCACATGTTCTGTCGCAGGCAGGAGAGCCGAGCGTCCCAGTCGCCAGGAACACGTTTTTTTGATAATAAGACACTGCCGTTGACAAGCTCATTACATTATTAACAAGGATCAGAGCAATAGAGCCGATATTGCCCGAAAAACTCCTTGTATCTATTGGCATCTCTTCTAGATAGAGCAAGGAACTTGTGTGGTGAACTTTCACACGTTCTATCCACAAGTCCAATCAATGGTATCATGTTGCACGCCCTAGAGACAGTGCGTACCGTCGTAGTTATTGATGGTGTCCTTGCTAGACCTATAGTCTCCTTGGGGACTATCATAGTCACATGAGTTGCATACGATCTAGACAGAGAGGAGCACTCCATTGTGCAGACTATCTTGCGCCTATATATCTCTTACAAGATCGCTGTTACCTAATAGCATCGCCTTTGTGGGGGAGTATCTATCATTAGTAGATATGAGCGCATCTCCGTCGTTGACAAATTCAACATGGTTTTGATACTTACTCTGGGTATTGAGGGACTGTATCAAGGATAAGAGCTACCTACGTATGATGGAGGATCAGCATAACTTCCATGGTAAAATTAGAACAGTAAAAACCTCCCCAGTTATGAGTTTAGTATACCTAGCTGTCTATACTCCGTGTGAGCTGAAGTGATACACAACTGGGGAGGGGTGGCTCCAGACATCCCAAACAGTAAGGGATGCAGACTTGGGGGGCATATACAATACTTCTCCGTTTGGAACAAATTCATCTCGATCTCGCATCGTGTAGATCATCGCAGAGTCACAACGCGTCTGTCATGGGCCTTTCCCTGAGGCATTAATGAATATCATCCATCGTTTGGGTCTCCACGGAGCACAGCAGAACTTAACTTATCTAAGCGATGCAGGGGATACAAGAATTGGTCCCAGGACCCATGGTCCCGAGCCACCGTGTCCTATTGAGGTGTAGCGATTATATGATCTAGAATCGCATCGCGTCGCAACTATCGGTAGTGCTGGTGTTGTCGAAAAGAAACCATTTGCTCTCAGAGAGGAGGAATCACGAGCGATGGCTCTAAGCGGGTGAATAGATCACAGAAGATGCAGTCCTTGCCGAAATTGGGAGTAGGGGAGATAGGGTGACCCCTCTGACAAAAGGACCACAAGACCGAACGGCATCAAGATTCAATGACAGCCTGTAGATGGCATATTTCCAGGTTAAGACCCTAGCTAGTGGCGGATGATGAGGTGAGGTGAGTCGACGAGATTTGGCACTTCTCGATTTCTATTGGCCCATCGTCTTTGAGCCGGAGGGCAAGTCTGGAGTGGGGCCTCAATGATCTCGAGTTTTCATTGGCCCAAAATTAAAAGAGCCAGGAAGCTCCAACATACATGATACTCGCAGTCTCATGAACTTGGGTACTGGCCCGGTCAATACTGACCTGGGCCCGGCCTCCAGCACCTAGTCTGGACGGAAAGGTGAGTTAGAGAGCGTGGATGAAGCGAATAGAACGAACGAAATAAAAAGGAGACCCAACCCGATAAAACACAACCCAAAGGCGCTTGGAAGCAGGGTCCGAAGGCTCCCCTGAATAAGAACGCGGGCGAAACACAGCCTTCGCACACACTTCCCGATCCAGAGGGATCAACGCGTTTAGTTCCCGGTCAATAGTGAGCCGTGATGACAATTCGAGTGTCGAGACTAACCTGGGAAAGCTCGTACAAGTGCGTGTGCGCAAACACGGTCTGATATCAGGTTTGGCTGGCCAAGAGACGGCGGCACTACAAGACCACCACTACGAGTGGAATGTTTCCCAGGTGTCTCCTACTATGAAACACGATCAGGACGACGAGAACGCGTAAGATTACACGCAAAGAAGTCAAAGATACTACAGAGCGCCTGGGTAGTGGTGTAGACATTGATATCCAGACGCCATCAGCAGAGCGATCAACATGGGGAAATAGCCAGAACTAAGGTGCCGGGGTGCACAAGGGGTAACTGAGCCAAATAACTGGGACGTGAGCTCGGGAATCTGATGCGGCTGTAGGGAGTAATTAGCCACTAGTATCTACAGAGACCCCATTGCGGTCAACAGCACAAGCAGAAACAAGTTGATCCCCTGGTATCTGGTAATGCTGTATTCTTCTTTTGAAAAAAACCTAGGTCACGGTATAACATAGATGAACATTAGATACTAAGTAGGTATATCTATGATACTAATCCAACAGTGCTCGCATGTGGCACCGTATCTTAAGTCGTGCATGTAAGTCCATTAGTCGGTACATGGAGCATCCTATCTGTATTGTACCTATACTTAGGTAAAGTATGGTGCACAAGTGGGGGTACCATTCTTAGTATCTCGGCCGCGAACCTCTACATGTAGATATCTGATCAACGCCAACCCGGCAGGCTAGCAACGGCCTCTCCGTCTCGCACTGAGGTGAGGTAAACCACCCCGCTCTTTGCCGCGCTTCCAAACTATGTGTTACACCGAAGCGCTGTCCCGGACCCTTGATGTCGGGATTACCTTAGACAATCGAGCCTCTCTTACTTCCAACTGCGGGCCGAGCGGCCCTTGACCCTGTTAATCACTTGACCTTGGGAGCCACATGCAAACTTCCTCACGCAGCCCCCGCCCGAGAGGTCTTGACAACCGGCCGGCGGGACCATGCCCAATGCTGAGGTTTGAATCCCATGACGCTTCAGAATCGGACGCGCCTATGCACCGACAAGCAGTTAAACACCGGGGAATGATACACCGAGGTGTGAAGGCCAAGTGACACAATTGGCAGCATGCGGTCGATGTACGCGCATCCGGACGGGTTACGGCATGGAAAACATAGGTTGTCGTGACACTCACGATGCCCCAGCAAGTGACAAATGCAAAGATTCCATCACTTCCCCGCCAACCGAGCGGATATCCTGTTTCGGATTCGCTATAGCTCACTCTCTAAGATCCTTTCAGGCGGCAGTGAATCGCAAGATCCGTATTTGGGTTACCTACTTGATATCTGCAGTCTCGTGAGATGGCTGCGTGCACAAACCGCCGACGCTTTCCGTTGTAAGAGAAAATAGAACATGGGTAGGGGTGAGCCCGATGCTACACTATCCAGTCATCCTGTGTGATACACTACTTACCAGTTATCTAACCTACCTAGGTGGCTATTGTTCCCATCACGCTGCAGCTCTATCGAAGCAATGGCTTTACGGTGACCCGCCATTGAGGTCGTGAAAAGTGTAGGTACTCGTATCGATGCCTGCGAGCATACTTAGTCCTCATCGAGGTGTGCCAGTTTCGGCAGTTTTGCTGACCCCTGCATTTTAAGCCCCACCACCAACGATCGGGATTGAGCCCGAAAACAATCAAGGATGCCTAGAGCCTGAGATAGCGAACCTTCGACTTCGTACACCACTACAACTTTTCGACTGTTGTAGCGTAGTGTACGAAGTACTTCATGGTACACGAGGCCCTTATTTGCCTGTCAATACCGATCCTAACCAAGGCAGGTAGTCTATTTGGCCTATCCAAGTACAACACGGACTGTACAACAGAATGGGATACGCCATCCGTCTCTAGTGCGCCATCTACAATGCTGTTTGCTGTAATCTAGAAGCCGCATCCTGGAAGAGCTGAAGGAGTGACGCGACAAAATCGCGGGGTGGCGAGGCGAGGTGAGGCGAAAGCCCCAAAGCGGCTGGTGAGCGGCCTCCGGACCCTCTGCGCCACTTTGCCAGCTCATCGATCTCTGGCAGCCCCATAACTAGCCACAGGAGCAACTCCGACGGGACGTTACCACGTTTCAAGAGAGCCGACCGATGACCTCATAGCACGTACCTGGGCAGCTGGTGGTACCTAC
This sequence comes from Nemania sp. NC0429, assembly GCA_022578495.1. Taxonomy (NCBI): domain Eukaryota; kingdom Fungi; phylum Ascomycota; class Sordariomycetes; order Xylariales; family Xylariaceae; genus Nemania; species Nemania sp. NC0429. Next base: position 103,215 of record MU392168.1, on the reverse strand, counting down.
TTTATGCTAGTTGAAATTCGTAGGTGGCATCTCACTGCAAGGTACCTCGTGACCATGACTGATCAATTTCTGCGAGGCAGGCCGACTCACCACCAACTCATAGTGAGTCACATGCATATTCCTCGGACATGAAATGTCCCATTCGTAATTACCTTGATTTTCAGGCGCGCTCGTGCATGCGCAATCGTCAAGTCCTCGTCGTTGGGTTATTGGGCTCGGTTGGGCAGGGAAGCAAAGCCTCCAAGCTAGATCATCGCCCGGTCAGAGGCAAAGGCCGTCGCCCTCGACTCGACTGTCATCTGCATTCATCCTACGATCCGTCGCCCAAGCCCAATCCAAATGGTCCTCTTGCCTGGGCCGCCGGCATGAAACCCCTCTCCATGCTCATCATCCAGGACAGGTTCTTGATCATATGACAATCGAAGCCCAGCGCCGGCAATCCCCTGCTAGCTAATAAGCGTCGTCGTCGACGAGGCGGTGAACAAGCGAGTTGGAGCTTTCTCGCCAGAGCGGTGAAAGTTACAGCCGTTGAGCCGATGCTTCCGCGATTTGCGACCTGGTTGTTTTTTAATTCCTCTTCTACCTAGTCTAAGCGACTTTCTCATGCGCGGAGATTGGCAGACTACGTATTCATGCGCGTCCCTGGAGGACAGAATATTAGAGGTTGTGCGACATAATCAACTGATACCATGTCCGTCGCATGTCAGCGCTGAGTTGACAAGCAACATTCAATCTCACGACTGAGCAATTTGCCACACAGATAATCACAGATCGTCGAATGTCCAAAGTGACACAACTGCCGCATCATCACCAGCAGTGCGACTTGGATATAGATTTTAAGGGCATTTGCCTAAAAGCAACTATGCGGCTCGGAATAGCTGGATCGCTAGCGTCTTTGGGGACATGACGGGGCGTGCGAATACCCTTGGTTGTGGGTGGACGTGGCGTCATGAAGCCAACGCTGTACCGAATCCCAACCTTCAGGGGTGGCTGGCCTACATTATCGTCTCACTCTGAAGCCCTCTCTTCGATATGCGACTTCCATGTCATCGATGTCATCTGGTATCTCAGGCATAGCTTTTTATAGGCCCATGCCGAGTGATCAGCTTGAGGAACTCAACCCATCACGTCAACGGAAGATGGATCGTTCAGTTGACCAGGATTCATGTTCGCGACATTACGGTAAGATCATGGGTTATTTCCAGTGTATATTGTAACGTGCAGAATGCCGCTGGCTCTCCTGTTGAGCCGCCAATGTTCGTTCTTATTTCTACAGACCTTCCTTTAAGCGCTTGCGGCACACTTTCTCCTCCAGGTGAGCCACTATGTAAGCTCCCGATTGACAGAGATGAGAGTCCACTCGATCATAAGGTATTGTTGATATTAGTCTCCACGCACATAAAGTTTTATAGCATGCAGTAGGTAGATAATGGCTCCCTCTGAGAGCAGATTGCGAGTCACTTGGCCCTCAATTTTGTGAGTTCTTCGGGGTCCCTGACGGCCTTCGACGTCAACGTAGTCAACGACACCCGTAACCAGACCTGACGGCCTCCAAAGAATTTATTCACTTGATAAATATCATAGTCGTGCCAATACTCCTCGCATGAAACTAGTCGTTAAGGATGACAAGGAGGCCATGAAGTGATTCAGGTCCTGCCACAAAATTCGGGATATGACTCCCTCCACCGAGTTATCGGGTGAGTTATGGGTGGATAGTTGAGTAGGTAATCATAGAGTTCAAGGGGGAAATCAAGACCAGAAAGAGCAACGCAATACTAAAAATCAGAAGACATTAGTGTAATTAACTCGGAAAGCCGCAGGCGACTGAGGTAATAACACGTGATACGCCTGATACAATGTAATGCATCGCCAGTGACCTTAACGACTACGATTCGCTGTACAAACTATGTTGTCCTACCTACCACACATGTAACATCTATTACCTCACTCAGGTACCAATAGTCAGTGGTCAGTGGTTGGGATTCGCTCCAACTCTCTCGCTCTGCTGTCGCGTGTATCTTCCTTCTATCCCGCTCCGCCCCATCTCGGTGTCAATCACATCTCTACCAAACTCAGCCTCTGCCTGTCCTGATCAAGTAGTCATGGAGCATTCTCATTCTTTTCTCCGGATGCCGCGATGCAACGGGGTGGATATCGAAGAACTGTCGATCAGCCAGCTGCAGAATCACTTGGAGAGAAAGTCCTTCACGTCTAAAGAGTTGGCGCAGTGCTATCTGAAGAGAATCGAACTGGTCAATCCGCGCATCAAGGCCGTAATCGAGACAAATCCTGACGCCTTGGAGATCGCCAACGAGCTGGATGCCGAGCGCGAGAGGACCGGAGTGAGAAGTCGGATACATGGAATCCCATTCTTGGTGAAAGACAACATCGCAACAAGGGATAAGATGCAGACGACTGCCGGGTGCGCGGCACTCCTTGGCACAAGAGTGCCGAATGACGCCGCGGTCGTTGCGCTCCTTCGGGCCGCGGGTGGCGTGCTCCTGGGCAAGGCGAACTTGTCAGAGTGGGCATCCATGCGAGCGAGCTATTATTCCGAGGCATATTCTTCTCGTGGAGGCCAGAACCGGAATCCGTACAACCTTGCCGAGCATCCGGGGGGATCGAGCTCCGGACCTGCGAGCGCGCTCACCGCCAACATGTGTGCTTTCAGCATTGGGACCGAAACCGATGGCAGCGTCATCTTTCCAGCAGACCGTAATGCTGTGGTAGGCATCAAGCCAACCGTGGGACTTACGTCAACATTGGGTGTCATCCCCGAGGCTCCTAGCATGGATACAGTGGGATCTTTTGGACGGTCCGTAGAAGATGCGACGATAATCTTGGATATTATCGTAGATAGGAGTTCGCTTCCCGAAAGCCGGATATTAAACGCTGACGAGCCCTCCATGACTCAACACGGCACAGCCAAAACCTATACGTCATGGCTTGCCAATAAAGATGCCTTGAAAGGCGCCAAGTTCGGGTTGCCATGGAAAAGGGTCTGGGAGGCAGCAAGCAACAGCACAGATCACAAGTCCGAGTATCTAGCTCTTAAGACGCTTATCAAGCAGATAGGAAGAGCCGGGGCTCGGGTGGTCGAGGTAAATTTTCCGAGTGCCGAGGAGATTATATCCCCCAATGGCTGGGATTGGGAGTATGCGGCTGGCAAATCCGGCTCTCGACTGTCTGAATTTGAGGTTGTAAAGGTAGAGTTCTATCGAAGTCTCAGGACTTACCTGAACACGCTCGAGAACAATAAAGAGAGAATCCTTTCGCTGGAAGATATAGTTGAGTACAATAACAGGCACACCGACACCGAAGGAGGCCGTCCTGGCACCCACCCAGCTTGGCCGACGGGACAGGATAACTTTGACAGGTGTATTGAGTCGAAAGACGACGGCGAGGCAGTATATTCTGATGCTCTTAAGTACATGTTACGGAAGTCCAGGAAAGAGGGTATCGATGCGGCAATGATGTATGAAGAGAGCGAATTGGACGGGCTCCTCGTACCGGTACAAGCGGAAGGGGGTGTTGCGTGCTCCGTTGCCGCCAAAGCAGGTTATCCTATGATCACTATCCCGGTCGGGGTCAACGACAACGGAGTACCGTTCGGGATGGGCATCATCCAGACGGCCTGGAAGGAAAGCAAGTTGGTAAGATATGGGTCCGCGATTGAGGACCTGGTTCGTCCTCGTCGGCGCCCGACCTTCCTGAACCTCGATGCCACCAATTACATGTATGTCGGGAACCCGCCAAACAGGTCCGGAGTATCGCAACATACGTAATACTAGATAAATCACTACTGTTCAAGTGGCTTCGACTTTTCTTCGCTGCACTCCATCGGGATAGCTATCACTTGTTGGTCTCAGGCGTCTTACTACTGACGATATGCGACATGGCGAGCTCCCGCTGTTCGATTACACGGAATTGGACGCACGGGTAGAAGTGTCGATCGATCTTGCGCTTCAGTGAGTCCTACTGACTAGTAATGAATGAGATTGAAGCTTGAGTTAGAGGAGTACCTGGCTACCCTCACGAACTCCGTTGTACACCAAAATCGACGTATTCGCACAATTCAATAACATCGTCCTGTGCGGAATTGTAAGTCCCATATTATGATCAGACAACAGGAACTTCTTAGGTACGCGATGTAGAGCATAGATTGGGAGGAGACACCTTTCTTGCCCGAGTGCCTTGCATATAATTAAACGAGAAACCGTATATACTATGAGGAATTATGTCCGCTAATGGAGTTGAAATACCAGCTCTAGCAATATCCAAACTAGATGTGTTGTTTATAAGCCGAGTAAAAAGCAATGGCATGTTGATTGGCACGCCTGGACGATCATTTCAGCCGCGACCAAGACGTCCCCGTATCCTCAATCTCCAGAATCTTTTGGGGGGTTCTTCTGGCCTTGAAATTATCTCTTCCGTACTGTGTCTCGGTGGCTGTGCCGGTGTCATGAGAGGGATGAATGTATTTTCCGGCACCGATCTAGACTGCTTGATTGCCTCTGCTTCAGCAGGCGTGTGCATTTCGTATGTGCTATTGTATTTTCTGCCCGTGTAATGGGGGGTATTTTGAATCTGCGTTTGCTGGTTACTAGGCACTCCAGTGAGTTCCCAAGTGAGTTGCAAGCAGCGTAGGGGAAATACGGTGCACCACACTTACAGAATCATCAAGCTCATACGAAGTCCTATCTGTTCGCTAAAAGGCCTGACAGTCTCCCATTGAGAGACTTGAGCTCATCAAGCAAGCCAAGTTCCCTCAGAGTAGCGAAGAGATTAGCAGAGCGTTTTCGTTTTGACCTTTGAGCCTTGACAGCACCGAGTAATCTTTCGATGTCTTCCGAAATAGCCAGGGCATTCACCGCGAGGAGTTCGAGAGACTCGTCATTTTGGCCATGAGTGGCCTTCGTAGCCGCTGTTCTAATGGCGGGCAGGGCAAGGCTGAAATCATGAGCAATGATGTCAAGCTCCTCGTTTTCGTGCAATAAACGCTTTTCGCTTATTGCGAGTTCGTACGTCTTTATGACTGCTTTCCCAGCCAGAAAAATGAATTGAGCAATGTTCGCAGCGAGTCCAAGTGCAACTAGTGCCTCCATGATAGATAGCGCCCGGCATGACGGAAGGTATCGCGCTTGACGGAGTTGGGCTGGCCTTGGTTGGAGCGGAGATGAAGAGAGGCGATTTCTAGGTAGTGGGTAAGCTTCTACGAAGCTGAGTGCTCGGTTGGTGCAGATTCAGGGGCGTTTGTGGCGAAGCAGATAGGATGGCTACCTATGTAGATAGGACTTACTTAATTGATCAGAGGAACTCAGATTTCTGGTGTCTTGGCTGCTAAAGCACCAATGTAGAAACTCCTGGGCAGTGTACTGGAAAAGTCGGGATCCCATGTGCAACGATGTTGCATGTGGTGGATTTCCAACAGTCTCGAGGAAAAAGTGATGAGACTAAACACCATTGTCTCCAAGGGTTCGACGTTCAAGGCTTCAACATAATCTCCTCATCACAAGTCATCGTAACTGAACTTTCATAAACTATATTGGGGTTCTCGTCATTTTCATTCTCGCTAAAATACATGTCATTCCGGATACCAAAACCAACACCATGGGCATAACTTATTATTGTACATGCAGCCCATACAACGCTCAACCAAAACACGGCTAACCCACCCAAATATCTATCGATCCAGCATATAAGCCATGAGTACGCCCATCTGAAGCTCCACGAAGCGCCAGGAAGGGGCTAGAGTGAAGCAATGCTGAGTCTAGCTCTTTCAAAATTTCCTTTGCCCCCATCATGGCCGAATCGGCTTGGGCGGAGCTTGGTTCAAGAGATCGTCACAGACCAGAGCCGACTTCGCAACGTCCTTATACTCTATGCCGCCGACCCAGATACGGGCGATATCTCGCGTATTCGAGATCTTCTCCAGCGGATTCGAGTTCAAGAGAACCATGTCGGCCCTCAGACCGGGAGAGATCGAGCCCCTGTCCCCCAGGCGGTGGTATTGATTCGGCAGCATCGTCGCGGCCCGTAAGGCCGCCGCCGGAGTGTAGCCGGCGCCGACGAGGTTCTGGAGCTCGCAGTGCAGCGTCAGGCCGAAGGGGATGATGAAGGGGCCCTGGGCGCCGACGGCGTCCGTGCCGGCGAGCACGGGGACTCCGGCCTTCCGGAGGGCGACGACGTTGTTCCTGACGATGTCGAACGAGACGGCTTTTCGGTCGTCCGGTTGCCCGCCCTGGGTCGCCGCCAACAGGGCCGGGTTTCCAAAGCCGAGGCGCCATATCTCCATGGTGGCGGTGACGAACTGGCCACTGGTAGACAGTCGACTGAGAAGATCCGAGTCGATGGGGCGGTTGGCGGGCGTGTGCTGGATCCCGTCGACACCGGAGAGCTGCGCCTCGTTGTACGATTCGAGGTCGGCGGCGTGGCTCACGGCGAAGATGCCGAAGGAGTGGGCCTGTGACACCAACGCCTTCTGGGAAGCCAGGTCGGGCCCATTCACCTCGACCGTGATCTTCATCCAATCGGAGCCGTTGGAGACCACGTTGGCGAGGGTCTCGGTGGGATCGTCACCCGGGTGGAAGAGCAGGGAGTCGGGCAGGTTCATGTTCTTGGCGTGGTTGCTTCCCGGACCCGTCGCCGGGACGCCCGCCGACAGCCAGTCCGCCATGCCCGGCACGTTGCGCAGGGGCGCGCACTGGGTGTAGTTGCGGCAAGCCATGTTCATGACGCTGGTCACGCCGAAAGAGGTGGCGTTCGCGAGCCCGCTCAGATCGCTGATGTGGAGATGGGAGTCGATCAGGCCGGGGATCAGGAACTTGCCTTCTCCGTCGATGACTAGATCGGCCTTGCTTCCCGTCGCGGCTATGCGGTCCCCCTTGATGAAGACGCTCGTGGGAGGCCCGATACAGAAACCGTCGAAAACACGGACATTTCGAATCTCGGTGTCAACTCGGCTGGGAAGTTGTCGTGCTTGGTGACGGGCGATCTGCCTGTCAAATTCCTCGTCCGATATATCTCGGCTGTGTGTGTAGCATGCTGTGGACTGGGTGGCTAAGGTGATCAGGCTCAACAGAGCACCGGCAGAGATGTTTGAGCGCATAGTAAAGGCGATAGTATAATTATATAGAGCCTCAGAATAAGAATTGGGTGCCGACTAGGTAGCCAGCAGTGTTCAAGTTGCTGTTGAAACTTGTCTGGCTCGGTATCCAATCCGTTCCCTCAAAGGAGGAGGAATATCGCGAGGCTTTATAGACCAGTCGGCCATGGCCATGGCCTCTTCTGAAAACTGGAACAGCGATACTACCCTGAATCGTTTTAACTCCATGGTTTGTTGTGTGTAGACTATAATGAAGGACTCTTCCTATGCTGCTCTCTGTTGGCTCCTAAAAATTGAGCGTCGATCACTAAATAGGTGCCAGACCAATTATGACACTAAACATCGACACGATTAGCTACGGGCTCGTTCACTAAGCCCAAAGCAGATATCCATAATAAGCATCGTGCCAGGCAGTGCCAAGCAGGGTCAGCTTCAGGGGTTTAGTTAAATCGAGCCTGGCGCGAGGCCGAATCCCTGGCACGCAACGGCAAATGAAGAATACCGAAAACCCACAATCCTTCGACTCGCGACTCTAGGACCTGTCGTGTCTTCGTACACTAGACCACATATATCAACAAACCCTCTCCGTACTTGCTTGTAGCACGGCTAACGAACACGCAAATAACCACCAACTAAGCCTGCATGTGCTGCGTCACAGGTCATGCCTAGGGAGGGTTCATAAACGGGATTGCGTACCCTTCAAATTTCGACCCGGCCAAGCCCACTATGAGGGGCAGTAGTTCGAGACGATTTCATACCAAGTCGAGGAACGGCTGTGGACAATGCAAGAAGAGGCGAGTGAAGGCAAGTGCCTGCTTTTAACCTACCTACGTAACGAAGAAGCTTTTTTGTTCCGGCCAAATAGAACGAGGGCTAACTCACGCCGTTGCAGTGCGACATGACGACGCCAATCTGTTCTCACTGCAAGAGGCGGCGAGAGGAATGCGACTATAGGGATAGAAGCGGCGGCCAGATTGATCACGTCGAGTACGTAGATTGTAATTACACAGACCACGCCAGCGCCCTTCATGTTCAGATAACCATGTCTGGTTTCTTGAGTCCTCTTTCTTGACCAGGTTTTAGGATCGGTTGGACTGGTCCAGCCGCTATTATCGCCACGGATGATGACAACGCAACCGCAACTCCTAACGCTGCGGATTCCAATGCAATCATAACCCACTACATGGACACCACGTCGCAGACGCTATGGCTAGTGGGAGAAGAGGGCGACGGAGATGCAAACCCGTGGCGGGAGGGCCTAGCCCCTTTACTCCAGACGCTCCCCTTTCTCTATAACATAATCATCTCGCTTTCGGCCCTGCACATCTACCACCGTATTTCCAATGTCGCCGTCAAGCCTGTAGCTACACCACGCAGATCAAGCCCTCAAGGTAGTCTGCGCGGTAGTTCTGGAGGCAGCGACGGTCGGGGATCGCAACTGTCGACTAGCAACGATGGCATAATCGGTTCGCCCAAGTCAGACGCCGGAGGGGGGGATGTCCCGGCTATCCAATCGTGGTCGTCTTCGTCGTCGGACATGCTGGCCCTCGCATATTCGAACGAGATCCTCGGCTCGAGGGCCTTCCGTCAAGCGGTGCCAGCCGTGGATGCGAATAACTGGATCGCGGTCATGGTCTTCACCATCGCCGTCCTCGTCTTCCGCCTCGACAGCTGCCGGCAGAGCACGACGTTCTCGGGCGTGGTCACCGACACCCTGCTCGCTCTCCGGGGCGCCGGCGTCATGGGCAACGAGATCAAGCCGTTTTTCCTAGGCAGCGGGGAGTTCGGGGCGTACCTGATGAGCCGGGCCCGGAGATCGGCGCCCAAGGTATTGGACCCCGCCATCGTCCTGGCCCTCGCCCATCTGAAGACGATCAACGAGGAGCGCAAGATCGCGGACTCTAAAGAGGCTGCGGCGCAGAGGACTTGTGCCCGAGCCATCGACTCGCTGCAGCGGTGGGTGGTCTTCGTGTCGGGCAAGCCCCGTACTTGGCTTCATTACGTGTGGTGGCCGACGGATGTGCCGGCCGAATTCATCGATCTGGTGAATGAGAAGAACCCCGTGGCGCTGCTGGTATTCGTCTACTGGTGCACGGTGCTTGGCCGCGCGAATCAGCGATGGTTTTTAAAAGGTTTGGTGTCGAAGGCTGGTGGCGTTGCCATGGCAGAGATGGGCCGCGGAGTAAGTTTCCCCTTCCCCCCCCTATTCTCGTCCCTCGTACCTCAAACTTGGACTACCACTGTTTGAGATTTGCGGAGTCATATCATTACTCTCTGGCGCTTATACTGACTCTGATCGTCTTAAGTGGTGGGATCAAGGCCTAGATTGGCCACTACAAGAGTTAGGACTATGTCGAGGCTCTGTTAAGATCGGGGAGTTGTCAAAGGGAGAGATGCTTGTGCAACTTTGATTGACCTGACTACCTAATCATCATATCACTATGCAAAACGTTTCTACATTCAGTGATGATCGATCTATTCACTCTACAACCAAATCACCGGACGCACCCTCGTGCTGAATCTGTCATAAAAACGCATGGTTGACCATTCATTGCAAGGCACTGAAGGGCCAGGACCTAATCTATTGAAGAGATACATATTAATGAAGTAGGGAGAAGTATTGATAAAGCTGCAGACAGAGACAACACGCTTCCAGGCGCCAACCAAATTTTCGATATTACATATTCAGGGCGCAACGCTGAAATCAATTAGGGTAAAGGTCCCTGGCACTCAAACCCGTCGGCTTTCAGAGAAAAGGCCGGATTTGTTCCTCGGTCCAATCCCAAAACTTCTGGGCAATACCGCTGCCGCCCTCAGCTTCGGTTCTTGTGGCTTCTTGTAAGTCCTTGCGACATTGCACTGCGATTACCGGTGTCAGTCATTGATGCATTTGGAGAAGAGAAGCGGTTGCTTTATTAGCCACTCTTGGTGCTAAGGGGATTAAGCCCTTTCTTGACGAAGAGGGCGGGTGGTGAGATTATTTCGACGTCGAAAGATGAGGGAAATCCCGAGGACAACTCACTGAATCTGCCAAACGGCACAACCCACGCACCAGACTTCTCTATCGTCACCTCGGGCGACAACCCTGCGAAGAGCTCCGTATAGGATCCGTTGATAGACGGGTAAAGGATGAACCATTTCAGGAACTTGGCCACGAGCCAGGATTGATTCCGCCAGAGATCGGAATCGAGGTTGCCGGGGTTCAACGCAACGCTGAGGATTCCGTCTGCCTTGTAGCGTCTAGCATATTCAGATCCGTGCAGATAGTTCCCTGCCTTGCTGATAGCGTATTTGGGAAACCACGCCTGATCCTCATGATAATCGAGGTTGTCTAGCCGCACACCTCCCTTGGGCGCAGAAGGGCTCTCTGCAGCAGACGAGCTGACCCAGACGACGCGGACGACGCCAGGAGACTCCGTCTTCGCAGTCTGCGCCAGGATGGGAGTGAGGAGCTTGGTGAACATAAAGGTGCCGACGTTATTAACGCCGAGCTGTAGCTCGTAGCCTTGCGCGGTTTTCAGGTTATCGGGAGCAGGTTTCATAACGCCGGCGTTGTTGAACAGGACGTGGAGCTTCTCCTCCTTTTGGAGGAACTCCTCTGCGGAAGCCTTGATGGTGCTCAGATCTGCGAGATCGAGCTTGAGAAAGACTAGTGCGCCATGGGAGTTCGGCTCTGCTTTTTTGATCTCGTCTATCGCGGCGTTGGCCTTCGCTTCTGATCGTGCGACGATGTAGACCTTGGCATGTTTTGAGTATAGCATCTGAGCCAGCCCTTTCCCTACTCCGGTGTTGGCACCCGTGATCAGGTACACCTTGTTTTACTATTAGCCGGATACTCGAGGATATAGGACGCCGGAATCAATCATGTTTACCTTTCCATCTAATTGCGGTAAATCTTGTTCGACAAAGCCAGGTTTGGGCGGGAAGACTTGGGATAGTAGTCCCCATACACTGGGGCCGGAAATGTTCGACATATTGGGAGAATTAAGCTGTGTCTGTAGCCCTATAATTTAAAAGCGAGGCTTAATCTTGAATGCGAAAAATAGCAAGAAGAAACTATCTGTGATAAACAGGATTGGAGACTGAGAGGATGGTGTCTAATCTGGAGGCTTGTTGGTGCATCATCATAATGTTTTGCAAAGCGAGATTAGGTACTTATAATGGTTATTTGCAGTAGATTCGGCAGACAATAAGCAACTCGGGAGAGGTCTAAGGATCAGCCGGCCGATGTAGCCGATGTAACGCGGACGCCTAACCTAGATAGTAGGCAGTTAGCTGTTTGCCCGCCCCCGGGCTCTTAATCGATCCGGCCCCCCAGCCGACGAGTCGTGGCCCTCGTCGACTCCGAAAATGTGCCCATAATGAGTAATCGCCCAATTCCACCACGACTAATCATTCTCTCTCCCTCTCAATTGATATCTCAATGACTTAAGGCAGTACGAAGCACAAATTCGTGATTAATTATAAACTATTTGACATACAATAAGTTATTCACTTGAAAGCAAGCGATAACGTACCTGAGTCAACGTGCCAAAAGAATGTTGATTAACAGTGGTGTTGTATATCCCGCTTACAGGTACTTCGTACATGTATGTACCATCCAAGGTTGCTTGTACAGTACGGTAGTACCTAAGGTCATACACGGCCTGATGCCCGATTTTCGCATCAGTAATCGCCACCTGCATACATCATGATACCATGCAATCAAGTATGTTTATCGGAGGATTACAACTCCGTCAGCGGTACATGGTAGAATGACTTACTTACGAGCCCGAATGCGATCGCATTAACCTTCTGAAAAATGGCATTCTCCTTGCGCGTAATTTTCTATCTGATGCCTCGTAGATGTGGGTGAACGTCCAGCGCAACGGCTCCTGGTCGCAGGTTGTCGGGCTCGATCGCGTGGTAGTTAGACCGCGACTAGTAGGGTAAATATCGCATACCGATTGACAGTTCCTACCTCTCTGAATGCTGAGGTCATCAGAATATTGTATACAGCCATCGTAGTTGAATGCAAATATGCGCCAGCGATTGAACGGAACCGGTCGCATAGAGAGAGAATGTGAGAGACCTTCTGGGCATATACTCTCTCTCCTCCTAGTTTAATTCTAGATGGCGAAGTCAGGATTAGAATGATCATACAACAGCGCCGCCAGCCATCGTGCCGAGGATCAATATTATTACGCTAGAGTGTCTGAGCATGTACGTTCAAAGACGCCCAGCAAGACCGTTAAAACCGATGCCACGAGTTAGTTACAGGTATCATGCATGAAGCTGTGTGACGGAGATATACGGCAACCACTTCGGGACTTGCCATTCTCGACGTAAGTTTTACGCCACTGGGTCACACTCTCCTACCATTTCGCACGATTCTGGACATCCGGGTCGTACGTGTACGGAGGCTAATGACGCCGGTCAGGGAGGTACCTAGCGAATAACTGAGTGTCTACTATCTAAACGCCGATAAACGCAAGTCTTCCCCGATGTTGATTTGTATCGCCGATGTGCATTGACGATTTATAACACCAAGACGGACTTAAACAATGGAATTTACTCGTAAATCCAATTCCGGCTCAAACGACATGGCACCTGTTCAGCTCTGGCTATCGATGATGGAAGGTTATAAAGGCTACGGCTAGGTTGGTTCCTTCGAGCTTGCTTCTTGACCGGCTGCCGAAGTATCACATCACATCATTAAACAAACAAACCACTTCATCCTGTTGCCTTTCCAATTGCTCAATCGACACCATGTCTCTGTTCAAGCCCGCTCCACCACCACCGACTGAGCTCGGTCGGTATCGTGTCCTCTGTCCTACTGCGGGGATCCGAGTCTCCCCTCTCCAGCTCGGTGCAATGTCCATCGGGGGCGCCTGGTCTGACTTTATGGGGAGCATGAACAAAGAGCAGGCCTTCGAGCTGCTAGACGCATTTTTCCAGAAGGGGGGCAACTTCATCGACACGTCAAACAATTACCAAGACGAAGAGTCCGAGCGGTGGATCGGCGAGTGGCTTGCTACCCGCAAGAACCGGGACCAGATCGTCCTGGCCACCAAGTTCACCACCGACTACAGATCACACGAGGCCGGCAAGGGCAAGGTTGTGAATTCTTGCGGTAACCACAAGAAGAGCCTGCACATGTCCTTAAGGGACTCCCTTGCCAAGCTGCAGACTGACTACATCGACATTCTCTACCTACACTGGTGGGACTGGACCACGTCCATCGAGGAGGTCATGGACGCGCTTCACAACGTAGTCCAGCAGGGCAAAGTCCTGTATCTCGGCATTTCCGACAGCCCGGCGTGGGTAGTCAGCGCGGCCAACACGTACGCCAGGGCGTCCGGCAAGACGCCGTTCTCCATCTACCAGGGTCGGTGGAACGTGATGCGTCGAGATTTCGAGCGCGACATCATCCCCATGGCCCGGCATTTCGGCATGGCCCTCGCGCCCTGGGACGTCCTGGGCTCGGGCAAGTTCCAGACCACCAAGGAGATCGAGGCGCGCAAGCAGAGGGGTGAGCCCCTCCGGAATCTCCACTCGGCGGAGCAGTCCGAGGACGAGATCAGGGTGAGCGCCGCGCTGGCCAAGGTCGGCGAGGAGCACGGCGTCGAGTCCGTCACGGCGATCGCCCTGGCGTACGTCATGGCCAAATACCCCTGGGTCTACCCGATCGTCGGCGGCCGGAAGGTCCACCATCTAGAGGAGAACATACAGAGCATCACTATCAAGTTGACGGACAAGCAAATCGAGGAGCTCGAATCTGCTACGAAATTCGATATCGGTTTCCCCGGCACCTTCATTGGAGCCGAGCTGCAAGAGACGCTGAAATTCCCGCCGCTGATGACTACCGCGGGCACGCTGGCCGTGGTTCGGAATGCCCGGCCTATTCAATACTCTGGGTAGATGCTATATAACCGGCTCTTATAGGCATGTCAGAATACCGTATATAAAAAATTTGAGATGCTTTTATCAGTACCTGAGATATATCTGAGTCCTAAGGAACCCAATCTACAAATCTAGGGTTTAAGGATGAATTGATCCAATCTTTTACTGCTACACCACTGCCCCTTATACTTGTGCTTAGATACCTCTACGCACTATAAGCATTCAATGTAGCATCGTCTTTGTTCTCGTCTCGAAAGGTTTGATAGATATATAAACGATCCTGGCACCCGCAAGACGAGACGTGGTAATAACACGCTCCTAAACTTTAAGTACAGAAATAAGCAGACCCCACGCCCCTAGACAAAACAATTCAAAATCGGAAAGAGAGGAGATCCTCAAGCTGGTTGACTGCCCTATTCCTTTTCGCTTCGCTTCCGCATCGCTGGTTTTGATTTAGCCGCCCAGCCTGATTGCACGCGACAGGTTCGAGACCCAACGATGGTAGTAGGTAGAATTTACCCGTCAACGTCTCCACGCTCCATTCACTCATAAATTACCACGCAAAACACCGCCGTCGTTATCCCATGCAATGCAAATCACAACGCTCTAACCAAACCTGACGACGTGCACTATCCCCCCCCCCCCCTTCTTTCTCTCCTTCTCCTTACAGCGAAGCCCGCACGGCGCCGCCCTTCAGCTCTCGTGAGATCCCTCTGGAGATGTAGTCCGCAATCGCCATGTTCGTGACCATGGGGTTGACGCCGCTCGCGGAGGGGAAGACGCTCGCGTCCGCCACGAACAGGTTCTCAGCGCCCCAGACCTTGCCCCTGGGATCCACGACGCCGTCGCGGGGCTTCGCGCTCATCCTGCACGAGCCCATCTGATGCGCGCTCGCGAAGTTGGCGCGAGGGGAGTCGAGGCCCGTCTTCTCGAGCAATTTGACCCAGGCGGAGAAGTCGGGGTCGTTGATCCCTTGGTCGAAATCCTCGTCGTCGTGCACGATTGCATGGGCGTTCGGGTCCGTGCCCACGTCCACGTCCACGTCCACGTTCGCGGGCGTGGATGCGGGTTTCGTGCGCTTGAACGAGGGGACGCCTGGGACGCAGGTCCAGATCTCCGTCGCCCCCTGGATGTAGCACAGCTTGGCAAGGGCGATAACGCCGGCGAGCGAATTGGCTCGGTCGAATGCCGACGTCGTATATGCGACCCGCGGTCTCCCGTCGTCCGGGTCCGGATAAACGCGACCCGTGTCCCGGTCACGGACGAGAGAGATGAAGTTGTTCATCTGGCGGGCACGCAACGCGTCTAGTTTCCACTGCAGGCCGCTCTGAGCGGCGTGGCCATAGAGCAGAAGGTGAGGCTGCGCCGATAATTAGTTCCCCATACACTGTCAACAAGAATAAAATAAAAGCCGGGGGTGATTGCGAAGGAGATACTGACGAGCATAACGTTGGTCTCGAGCTTGACGCCGTGCCCCTTTCCGTCCAAGTTTTCAAATGACGTGCAGACCGAGGTTATTATGCCACCTTCCCAGCCCTTGATATCCCGATCGAAAGTCGCGCGGACACTGGCAGCGGGATGAAGATGGAGATTCTTGCCGATTTGAGGGTTCTAGAAAATTTGAATTAATTTAATCGGCCAAAAGGGATGAGTATGACGGATTGCGAGAGTTCCTTACCTTCAACCCACTCCTCATCAAGAGCACCGGACTTTGCAGAGAGCCACAGGAGATGATCACTTTCTTCGCCGTCACCTGTACAGTCCGCTGTGTCCTCTCCGATTCGGGCGTCTCGAGGCCTCCGTCTTCATCTCTAGATATCCATTTGCCCACGATGCCAATCGCTTTGTTCGAGCCGCCCTTCTGATCAAAAACGACCTTGGAGACGCTCATCCCTTCGATGAAGCGGGCGCCTGATCGCGAGGCGGCGGGTAGCCAGCACACCCCCGGGCCTTGTTTCTCGCCGGCGCCGCAGCCATGGTAGCATCTACCGCAGTAGTGCTCCGCGCCGTTCGTGTTCTGCGGGCAGGCCTTCGCGTGCCACCCGAGCTTACGTGCTCCGTCCAGGAGAACGCGCGCACCGTGGTTGTGACGGATGTGCTGATCACTTACACCCATGACACCGCAGACGCGGTCCAAGCAGTGTTGAAACTCCTGTGTGGTGAAGAAGTCGAGTCCTGCATTCGCCCACTCCTGGCGGACAAATCCTTGGGGCTGGAGGGAGACACTCCAATTAATAGTGCCGCCGCCGCCCCAATTGCTACCAGAAATGATGCCCACTGCAAGAGTCGGAGTCAGCAATAGCCCCCATTCTGAGTCTGACCTGTAAAGTGTTTTGAAACCCAAGAAACGCCGTGGACGTGACTCTAATCCGGAGAGTGGCCTGCCCGCTCTGAATCCCGCCCAGCAGGCTGAAGAGAATCCTGAGAATTACTCACTGGCGCCGTCATCGGTTTGCAAAGGTCCTTTGCCATCAACGAGGAATTCGGTCGCCGCAGTGGCAGCCATGGGAAGCTGAGAAGGGGGGAAATAATATCCCTTGTCGACCACCAAGACATCGTGGCCGGCTTCAGCAAGGACCTTAGCACATACGCCTCCCCCGCATCCAGAACCGACAATGACAACGTCTACATCGAGCGTGGCCGGTCCATCGCCGGCCGCGAATTGCATGAACTTGTAGTCGAACGTAGGCCCGGGCTTGTAGTCTTCCACGTAGTCGGTGTAATCGTTCAGCTCACGGAACAGCGGATCAAGCTGTGCGAAGGCCAGCTTCCCAAGCGACATGAACGAATCTGCCAGCCGCGGGAACATGTTCGTCCACGAGCTGCGCCATGCCTGGAAGATGCTCTCTCGGACGTCGAGAGGCTGCTCTCTCACCGGCAGGCGGTAACCCGTGGCGAGCAGGCTACCTACCTGAGTGCTTTACCACGAACCATCAGCAATTCGCTCGCATGTCTATCTGTCATTGACCAATAATAATAACACGTCGGTGGTCGAGAGGGGGGGGTTATCTCATGCGTACTCCAGAAGCCCCAGAAGACGGCCCAGATCCCGCTGGGCAGACCTGGGGAGGTGTCCGACGACGCGCTTGACATGGTCGACATAGCCAGGCGCGCTCACGGGTCGCGAGCCGAGGTACGCCTTGAACTTGTCGTAGTCGGGCGCGTTCCTCACGTTCCTCTTGGTGTGCTCGTAGGCCTCCAGCCGCTGCGCCTCGGTGATCCGCCGCTGGTTTTTGGCGTCCGTGACCTCGGCGTCGGTGACGATGGACGGCGTGACGGCGTCGAGCAGCGCGAACAGGGTCTGCCACTGCTCCTCGCTGAACGCTTCCACCTTGCCGGGGACGGGGAGCGGGACGGGGATAGGGGCTACGATCGCAAGTGTTTCACTACTAGCCATGATGGCGTAAAGTCGGGTCTGCTGCTATTTCGTGTAAGAGCGGAGAATGTGGCTGCCTCACGCGCCATTCTGTCTCGCATTTCATGCCCGAGATAGCCGTTCGACAGAACCAACCAACCCCCTTTTGGATGTGGCAAATCACACGTCAATGCGGAGATACGTAGGTAATTTGGCTGGGAGTGAACCCTGGCCGGCCGGCCATTGCTGGGTAAAGTATCCTGTAGGACTTTTACGGTCCGAACTAACAACAACAACAACAACAAGTTACACTTCAGAAAAGTCTTGAACAAGGGGCCGTATTAGGTAATGGAAATCACCGATACCTACCTACCGTTGCCCATCTCCGAAGCTTCGTTTTAACTGGAGCGAGATAATTCCAGATCTGATCGCTAACCGGAGTCGGTGTAGGTACCTGGGTTGCTACTAGGTAGTGTACTAGGTAGGTTAAGACCTGATGATGATGCCGAGGCAACTCGTGCCATAGTGTAGGTACGAAGTAACCACCGCGAATTTGCACAACGTTCATGTGTTACCAGGTGGGCCATATAGTCTACCTAGACGGTTAGGTTCGATTCTTTCCAGCACCAAGTCGTCTTGAATTCTCCATTTTTGAACCATGCCCTACGAGAGCTATCGAACAGAGTGAATACCGACAAAGGATCCTCTGTGGGGTAGATACGTCACAAGAGTAGCGTAAACGATGTGGCGTTGGCTGGTGTAAGTTGCTAGTGGGAGTTGGGTTAGGTTAGTACTTCGAGATGGAAAATAGAATGAATTGAGGATGCGTTACGATGGGTTTGTGGCACTGCATATACCGTACTTACAGTCCAACGTGCATTGCCAACTGCATAGCTTATCTGAATATACTAAGCAGTATCTAGAGATATGTAGGTGATAGCAGATACTTTATACAATCCTCCGCAATTCCACTCATACCAGGTGCCTGTACGTCTGTACAAGAAATAAAAACCTAAAGATAGTTCGAGGAATGCAATACTAATCAATGTCTTTGCTCATGTAATATGACTTGTAGTGGAATTCATTGAAACTGGTTTCACTATGAGTGATATTGTGCGTTTAATATACAAGCATCCACATTACGTAGGACTTCTATCTCATTTTCTCCCACTGCGCGAACTCGCCCTGGTTGTTGTTACGCGATCTGGGCCCTTCGCTGGGGCGATTGGGGCTGCCGGCTTCCGAGATATTGCTTCTATCTACGATGTCGACTAGGTAGTGGGCGGGTAGATCGGGCGTGGGATGCTATCAGATCCCCAGACAACCAGACAACACCAAAGCAGATATGGCCATGAACAAACAACGGTAGCATCCGAGCGTCCCAGTATGCAGTACCTTGTTTTATCGCAAGCACGGTTTGTTGGGAACAACTCCATGGGTTACGTACATAGAATAGGATATATACTTACACTAGATGTCTGTGTCTCGATCCTTCAGTCCTTCAGTCCTTCAATCCTTCAAACAGCTCACCTACTGTAGTATTTCGGGATAATCCGTCCTCACCTCACCTTTAGTCAATGTTCAGCCGTCGCGTGATGACTCCAATAAGTCGCTATCGCACAACCTGTAAGTTGGTACCGAGTTTACCTACAATAGATAGCTTGGACCATACCACATGTATACTAGTTATAGCTGGTGGCACATGAACGATGACGATGATTAACTACGGCTCCTATTGTAATGTGCATGGGCAGATACACTTCAGCTTTTCGTCTGAAAAACTACCGACTTAGCTATTAGATGAAAGTAAGCCTATTCCGGCAGAGCCCTACAGCATCTATACATAATTACCATAAGTCTACCGACCCTGTAAGAGATACTGCTCTTAAATTGCACTGCTAAGGCTGAGGTGTAGTAGTTTTGATAGAAGTCGTGTGCAAGGGCTTATTGGTTAAATAACCGGTTAAATAACAGCTCTTAAGCGGGTTTAGGTAATCGGTAGGTTTCCCTGGTTACTATACTTCGGATGTGTGAAGATAGATTTCATAAAGGTAGAAAATAAAGATTAGAGAGAGGTGGGCGTTGTCTACATCTATGAGGCACCTAGGTCGTAGGTTAAAATCTGCTAGCTGGTACCTCTCAGAGTGAAAATAACTACTACCTATCTGTACTTATTTAGTAATCTAGGTATTCGCTAGGTACCTATTGAAGCTAGTAGCCCAAGTGCTACTTAATCAGACCTATCTAACTCATCATTACAACCAGGTCGTAAGGACTTTCTATCGAGGTTCTAGAAGCTTTACAATGACGCATGGTTACCTAACTTTGAAGGCCTTAGGGGATGTTGTTTTGACCATGGCTGCCGTATACAGGGCGCTCTCTGTGGATACCTGGGTACTACGTACTTCTAATTCGCTGGAGCACTAGTGCCCTGTACGATGCCATGGTACAAGTACCTACAGGCTGGTAGGTGCCTGTCTGAGTTCCCAACAAATTCGATGCCCCTCACCATGGAAATCCAGGCGGGTACCTAACTTAATCGCCGACTCCACAACGAAACCCACGCAAACCGTTGAATTCGATCCGTGTTACCCCTGCAGGAAATTTTTTTTTTTTTTCGCCTTCTCTAGGTAGACCAATTGATATTTTCACATAGGTACCTATGTGCACACTTGTGCCGTGCAGCTAGCTACCAGCTAGGTTTTATCTTCCACGGGAGAGATAGGGCAGATCACAAATGCCCTCCTCATTGGCACAGAACAGCACCAGGGTATATTTACTACCCCGGTACAGCCTACAGGTGCAGCTGATACCAGATTGTTGGGCCTCTCGGCATGGCTCGGAAACTTGCCCATTACCACATACCTACGTCGTCTCCTTATTCTGGGGCGGTTTGCGGTGGCTTCGGGCGTATCCGTTGGTGGTTCTAGATTCACCTACCTCGGTAGGCAAAGTATACCGAGGTAGCCTCTGAGGTATTTCAAGTTCGGGGTAGGGAGTGTTTCCCACTATTCCCCTGGTGCCTGGGCAGGTCTAGGTGCACCTGGTCAATGATCGATAGAATGGCTGGTGCATTGTATATAAGTCGCGTTGAGAATTTGGAATTCGGATCCAATACGGAGAAGAGAGGGGATATGTCGAGAGTCGTAGACATTGCCTGCCACCAAGACAGACAGACAAACAAAACAAAAACTACAAGTAGAAAATTTGTGGTCTCCGGAGTGTCGAGGGAAGCAATACATATATTTTTGACAGCCGCTAGGTTGCAGTACCTACGTGAGCACTAAGTTACTTAGGTACAACTGCCTTGCCTAATTCGGTAGTTCACAGATCCTAATGCGGCCGGCCCCCAAGACCCCTGATGGCCAATGGTATTACAGGCTCTGTGGCTTGACCCAGTCTCTTGAAGCTCAACGGTTGAGTTATCGTGCCTTGTGCAACGCATTGGTCAGTGTCAACTCGCATCACGCACAGCGAGACGATGAAGGCCCTGCGACTATGGGGATGGCTGGCCGAGCCGCGGCTGGGAGTTCATCTATTCTTTCTCTTCGCTTTTCCTCGCTTCATTCCGTACAAGTACTCACCCCCCACCTCGAGGCGCGATTACAAGGGACCTGATACGCAGTACGGGCACTGTAGATATATATCGACAATAAGACTGCATCTCGTGAAGGGTCTCTCACAAATATTCTTCACCATCGGCTGAACCTTTTTGCAACAGGTAATACTACTTACTGTCTACTTACCTACCTACCCACTGTTGCATTGTTTCGTTATTTGCTCCGCTACATACAAGTCGGCCCGGCCTCCCCCTCCCCCTCCGGTTGAGTTCAGAAGCTTCTTTTTTAAAGTTGTCCTGCTCTGCCAGTCCCCACGCCGTCTCTCGCCCTTCTCATCACTCTTCCTCCCCTCGACGCCTACTTAAACAAACTAGACCCCCTTATTCTAAGAAACGAGTCTAGCGAACTTTCTTCATCGAGTCGTCTTCTCGACCCAGTCATCCGCCGTTCTCCCCTTGAGGACGACCAGACGACTGAGACGTCCCTTGGAGAACAAGCCAGAGTGAGAGGTCGAATCTTGTCGTCTGCTCCGTTCATATCTACCTCTCCCGGAGCCCACCGAGCAAGATGAACCGCTCCGTCGCAGCGATGGCTACTCCCATCGTTTTTGCGTCGTACCCGCCGGCCAGGCTGTTCAAGTTCCCTCCTTACTCTGACCCACAACCGATCCCCCCGTCCCAGTTCGATTTTCCCTTCACCATTCCGGACAACTGGTATGTGGCGGCTCTGGATCCCCGGGTTCCCATCACCATTGCTGCCGTCTATGCGATTACCGCCAAGGCTCTCAACGTGTACAACAAGTCGAATGGTAAGAAGCCATGGGCAATCAGCCAAACGAAGGCCTTCCATACCTTCGTCGTCCTACACAATATATTTCTCGCCGTCTACTCGGCCTGGACGTGGTATGGCATGTTAAGGGCGCTTCAGAGCACAATCGTGAGCCCCAACGGCCCTGACGGTTGGGTCGCTACCGTCGACAGCCTCTGCAAGATCAACGGGCCTGCCGGCATAAGAAATGCACAGACGTACAACCTGGCATCCGGGACATGGAGCTCGCTATCGGGTATCCAAGGATCTCCAAACCGAGAACAGGGCGGGCGTCTCTGGAACAATGGTCTTGCCTTCTACGGCTGGCTCTTCTACATCAGCAAATTCTACGAAGTTGTTGATACGCTCATTATCCTTGCCAAGGGCAAGTTGAGTTCAACTCTACAAACCTACCACCACGCCGGCGCCATGATGGCCATGTGGGCGGGTATGCGCTACATGTCTGTACCTATATGGATATTCGTGTTCTTCAACTCGGCTATACACTCGCTCATGGTAAGCATTGGTTCACCTCCACCGATGCTCAACGTTCTCTCTAACGAGCTTCTAGTATACCTATTACACGATAACCACGTTCAACGTTCGCGTACCCACTGTTATCAAGCGTACTCTCACGTCGCTTCAGATCTCACAGTTTATTATCGGTTCCACCACGGCCGCGTCTCACTCTTTCATCTCCTACCTTGTGCCCGCACGGGCTGCCGGTTCCGTAGCCAAGTACCAGAAAATCAACTGCATTGATACAACCGGCCAGACATTCGCCATCTGCCTGAACATGATCTACCTCGCTCCTCTCACCTACCTGTTCGTGTCGTTTTTCATCGCAAGCTATCTCCGCCGAAGCAAGGCCGAGATCGTGCGCCGAAAGACGGATCGCCGCTGCAGCAACGTCGCCCTGGTGGCCGAGAAGGCTAGCTGGGACGCGGCCCGCGGGATCGAGCGCGAGATGTACGGCGAGAGTGCTGAGGGTGCCATTGTCGAAGATAGCGACGAGTCGACTGGCGCCTCCGAGGTTCGCCGCCGGGCGAACGGCATGAAGCACTGATGGTTTCAATTCCCAAACCAAACCCAAAAAAATCTGAGAGGGCAAAGTTCATTTCAGGTCCTCATTACAAACAATTTCAATCGACTTACTGCATCGGGGAAGGCGGATCGGAGGTCAAGGGGGGATTTGTAAGGGGCAACAAAGGAGTTCAGGAACCAGGGAAATGGTGTTTTCAATGTCATGGGAAATAATTATCCGGGAACGTTACCTAGATTTACGAGATCACTGTGTCAAATGAGTATTTCGCTGTTACAGTTATGTTGCTGTTTCCTTACGCTACGCCTGCGATGGACCTTATGATTACACGTGGTCATAGGTAGATAGACATGTGCAGGGTTCGGAACAAGTTATGAAACGGGTTGTCTATCGCATCATATCTATTTCCTATCGTAGTAGCTCTGGAACAGCACCATAACCCGGCAGACGTCAGTCTTACTACCACGCTCGCTCGCTATGAGAGGGAGTCTAGTAGAAGATGAGAACAGGATTTATGTGTTCATGCTGAATAACCAGGGCACAAGTAGGGAGCAGGAGCAGTTGTCTGCGCCGATGATGATTTCGAAGCTGGAGCTGCCTATTCAGTCGTCTTCTCCTCCGCCTTCTCCTCCGCCTTCTCATCCGTACCCTGCTCGTTCTTCGACTGCCAGGCCATGACAGCTTTCCTGGCGACATTGGTAGTTGTGAGCATTTGTTTCAGTCTCGGACCACTCCCGTCGCTAATCACGGCGGCCGCGGAGTCGGAGTTGGAGCCGGATGCGAAGCCAGAGTCGACGCGGGTGTTCTCGCTGGCCTCATTGGTAGCTTGGGCATTGGCGAGCGGATCAGCGCCGCTTCCTTTGGTGTCGGGGGTGATGGTATGAGGTTGATTCGAGTCCATTTTGTCGAGGGTGGGATAGATGGGGCAAGTTTAGGGTAAGACTGAGAGCAGATAGCTAGAATGATTGATGACTTCGTCACGACTGCTGAAACAACTATGTTAGACTAGATTACATATGAAAGACTGACGAGGGTTAGACTGGGTGTTTGAAGGCAACTTACTAGACGTAACTCCCTCTGGTGTTGATGCCTATCTTAAATGTAGTAGTAGTAAGTAAGTAGCTACCGTGGGAATTATATCAGTCGAGAGAGTGCAATTTATAGAGAGAGGAGAACTCTTGGTAAACAACATAGATTAGGTATGCCCTGATAAACAAAGTCGGATGTATATTTTGGGTAAACACAAACAAGGGGTGCAATTGTAAGTAAGGGATAATACCTAGAGGGCGCAGGCAGTATGAGAGGGAGGAGGAAGGGAAAGGAAGGGGGTTTATACTCTCGTGTACCGTGACCTGTATGTTGGTTGAGTGAGGCTTGGTCTCTGTCTCTCTCTCTCTCTCTCACACACACACACACACACACACACTCATTGCTCGCCGTGAACGTGAACTGGGAAAACCCTTACGTCTGTCTGCTGACGTCCTAGAGGCGTATGACCAACTTTTGTTTTGTTTCGATTCTGTTTTGCATTGGCAGAGGGGTGCGCGCAGAGAGTCGAAGAGTGTATGTTTTCGCTCTTGGCTGATGAGACGGCTCATGTCACCGCTTAATATACCTCAAGGAATACTGCCTTGACTCCCCCTAGGCCTGGAGAATGAAATTGACCTTGGTAGGTGTGCATATATTCCCGGTGCCATCCTCACTTGTTGATGAAGAGGGCGTGCGCCCAGAAGAACATACTCATACGGACTGGGGGAGGCTGTCTGCTGTTAGGTTATGGTGACTAGGTAGTCACCGAATAGCTGGCACTTGATAAAGTCGGGTAAAATTATATTATTATGTCCCCATACGCGAAGCAGGGCAGCCCGTGATAAGACTCCCATGCCGCAGATGATTCTCCCATCCTGCCTCGAATATCCCATCCACACACACCAGTCAGGGTATGATGCAACGACGACTGTGATCGATCAGTCAATCATGCCGTAAATTCAGAAATGCCACAAACTCCAACGCCATGCCCCCCCTTCCCTCCTGCCTGTCTATCAATCCGTGCATTAGGAAGTCGGAAACATCATGTAAAACAAGTAAAAAAAAAAAAACCCAGAAGCCCGAATTCATAACCCGCATGGAAAACCCCAAATCTATACCATCTCGCTCTCCATGGCCAATTCATAATTTGATTGTGCCATCTCATTGGGTATCGTGACGCGTAAAATGACCCTCCCACCCCTCTCTCCCAAAATACCTCTGCACCCTAATGCCTCCGTTCGCTCTCATATCCTTCTATGTTATGAATCCTCTCACCTTCGTATACGACAGAAATCGCCGTTGCGTCGAGAGTTCCCTCGTTAAATGTTCGTCTGGCACAATCAGCCGGAATGTGTGGAGAAACGGGACCGAGCAGGATTTACTACAGCGTGCTCCCAGCATATGGCGGACAAAGGTAGTTCGTGTGTGTGCTGGTTCGTAATGGGTGCCTAAAACGTGCTCCAGTGCCAGTCCCGAGGGACGCTCATGGCGATCTCGGCCGGATGTGGGGGTGAAGGGTTTATTCCGGTCGGGGTGGTGAGAGTAGGGCTCGCAGGTGCCGTCTGAGGAATTTGTCGTACGGATGAATCGTCGCTGGACGCCTGGCTGTTCGTTCTGCTGCGCCAGGCCTGGAATTGGGAATAGCAATGCGCACAGGCCCGGCTCATGGTTCCCTTGGGATTGTAGTTTGCGTCCTGGTCGAGCGGGATGGCAAACGCGGAGTGGAGATCGCAAAAGATATTGCCACATCTCCTACAGTGATGGCGTCTGGTCCAGTAGTTGAAATGGCGCAGGCACGAAGGCTCGTCGCAGATTGTGGCTTCGGGGTCGGGCTAAGATGACATACATGAGTTACTGCAATAAAGACAAGAGAAGAGAAGAAGCAAGAAAGTCGGTGGCATATGCCATGCCTGGCGCATCGGGTTGCGTATGTGGGAGGCTTTTGGAGATGGAGACATACCTTCCAGTGCTGTCGCGTAGGTGGCGAAGTCGGCTTGGGGAATAGATCTAGATTCCACTCGCTTTCCATAGACTTCATGCTGTCGCCGGTGGATCGCCGACGCAGGCGGCTCCAAGCACCCAGGCCGGGCAGGCCTATCAAGGTATTGGCAGAAGACATGGGCCTGTCGTCGTCGGGCGTGGATGCCTGGGGTTCGCTCTCAGGCTTAGCACCGTGGCCTCTTTTGTAGGGATGCTCAGTCGGTCGCAGAACCGCAGGCATGTAGAGAGGGCGTAATCGCTGGCGGTTGTATGGTTTGGATGAGGTGGGCGAGCCATTGTTCGAGGTGCTCAGGGGGGAGACCTGCCGGGATTGGTAGCCTTGGAGTACCTGCTGAGACGCATGGTCTGACAGAGGTGCATGCACATATGCGTGCGACTGCGGCTGGCGTTGCAAGTAGTACGACGGCTGTGTGTCGGCCAGCCTGGGCATGATGAAATCCGTCGCCATCTCCCTCTTCCCTCCTAGATTCCGTGCGACCGAAGACACCTGGACCTGCCCGCAATGAGATGAGAATGGTGTTCAAGCCTGCAAGTGGTGTTGTTCCGAGACGGTGTGGGTAGTTGCAAGAACTGCTCGCTATTGGCAAGCGTCGTCACAAGACAGGGATAAAAAGGAGCCCTAGGTGGTTATTTGTGAGATAATATCGCGCGGGATGCGATAGGATGCGGTAGGATATGACAGGTCCGAGAAAGAAAAAAGAGCCACGACAATACCGAGGGCACTGCGCAGACTATAGGATGACGTGTTGATTCGCCTCTGCAGAGTCGATGCGAGAGATGCACCCACGAGCCAAACCCAGATGCATACAAGTAAGTACTTTAAGTACTACGGTCGCCTCACAAGACACGCTCCTCCTATCTAAGCAGGTAGTCAGTCCGGACCACAGCGTCGCGGTTCCCGGACAACGGAGGACCTGGTACTGGGCGATGGGCTCTCTATCTAAGCTCTGGCTCGCGCGTGGCCAAAGTGTCAGTTGGTGCAAGTCCGAGATAAGTGAACTGAGTCGGTCAGTCGTTCGTCCGGTCGTCCGTCAATCAGCCGAGGCGAGGCGAGTCGAGTCGATGTTGCGCGCGAATAAGAATCGTCTTGTCTTTTCCGGAACTCTCTTTGGGTGACCTTGGCCAACTTCACTTATCTAGTGGCTGACAGCAGACGAACTCAGACCAGATGTCGCCGCAGTCTGCCTCAGTCTTCAGAAAAAGGTGATCGATAAATCACGGCTTCCCTCTGGAGTGATGAATCTCCTCTTTCCTTTTCTTTTATTTCTCTTCTCGTCGTCTTCCTTTTCCTCAAGCGATGAGCGTGGAGGAGGCCGACGCTGCAAGGTGAATGAATGAATGAATGTATGCAAGACGAATGCGTGGTAGAGACGATGAATGGGTACGAAACGCAGGTCGTCAATAATAAACAGCACACGACACTGGACAGATTCACACGATCCGCTTTGGAGGGACGGGAGACAACACCCCTACTGATAAGGTTATTCTGATTATTTATTACTGCGGTACCTCCGCAACAGCAACAGCCTCCATGTGGGCAGGGGCCTAGATAGGTAGTCGAGCATCGATGGTCCCGAGAGGTAGGTAGTAATGATTGTCAAATTGGATTTAGTTTGCCGTGCTACGCACTCGTCTGGGCGCATACCCATTGGCTCAAAGAGAGATCGAACGGCCGCTCCATCGACCATCGGCGAAGAATAGCGGGCCAACCACCGTGAGCCGTATAGTACAGTACACCCAATACCGTACCCACCACGCCAGTTACACTGTATGAGGCCAAGTGCCTGTAGCTTATCTTGGTCCCTACCTTTAAGTATCTGGCACTTCGTATTTGCACATACCTACATACTGGAGGTAGGTAGTCGGGTACTTGAGTAGGCAGTACGGTACTTCACATGCAATCGAGGTCGTCGTCGTCGTACCTATCTGCGTGGCAAACTAAGCTCGCCAGCCCATCGTCATCTTCGTTATTATTCTTTTCACCTTGAAGATTACACAGGTGCCTTTGTGTAAGTAGCCACGAACTACACGTGTACACTATTGACTTATCTATCTACACAAGGTAGGTAAATGGTGCTATGACAACACAGCAAGCGACTACATGTTATCTGGGTTCACGTCAACTCTTCGCTTCATATGAGAACAGACAGGCACTCAATTACAACACGCTACCTAACTCTCCGCTCCTTGCCACCAAATCAGCCAGTCTCTTCTCCTCCTCCCCACCACCTAGTCAGTATATCTAGCCTCTTGATATCTAGTGTCGATCCCTAGGTATAGCATTTACGTACTTTTGGTGCGATCGAACTCTCGCGTCAGCAGCAACGGCACTCGCTCGGACTTCCGTCGTCCTATGTAGGTAGGTAGGTAAAGTAGGTAGGTAATCTACACAGTCAACGGGCAACGCCACTCAAAGGACCGAGCCCATCATTCAAAGCTTATAATTTCGGGCTAAGTGGGTTAGTTTGTCGATCCCCGGAGAGGATATTTCCAGAGTATTTCTAGAGTCCAGTTCAACGTTAAGTTGGTAGTAATTAGTGTCGAAAGTCGTCTCTGAAAACCTCCATTGGAGACGCCTTCACCGCTCGCCCGCTCACCGGCGCCACCGACCTTCAGTCCAATCGATCATCTTATTCCGTGCTAGGTCATATCCAGGTGCAGTGACCTAGCTCCTGTAGAATAAACGCATCTAGCATATAAATGTGGATTACATGAACGCATGTACCACACCACACCTACTGCCTAGAGGAAAGCTCCTCTAGGACCCCGCAAAGATGGGTTTATCCAACAGCGCTTTGGGGTGGGTAGGTACGTACTAGTTTCCTGCCGCTTTACAACTTTGAATTGCTTTAAGGACTTACACATGTTGAATTTACCCATTCCCGTGGATAGCCGGACTTTCTCATAATAGACTTCGTGAGGAAATCAGCTGGTTTGAAAATATATTGCAAAAGCCACACCTCGTGAGAAGTCCTTGACGCCATCTCGAGGCAACCAGTATAGGATCGCCGTAGGTACCTTCTACGCTCCCCTACCACCACCAGCCGACGTCGAATCTGTCGCGTGCGGCAGTACGCATGCGCTGGCCGCACTGTCCCCTCACAGTGCCGCGATTGCTGCATGTTTATCTTCAGATCGGCATTGATTGGATGCCCAGAGTCATTAATATGAGTAATGGCACGGTATTGGCTCGAGAGACTAGACACACTACACTAGTGTACACCTCGCACTAGCGTGCTTTCTTGCCGCCAAGAAATGGGCTGCAAGCTGGCGCGTAGCGCTTCAGTTCGCCTCGGAACAAGTGCTGTAAGAAGGTATCGGTATCTGCTACGTAGTACCTCTTACATACGGGAAGAGGTCAGGTAAGGAGGTACCTCCTAGTGCTAGTATACTCCTTCGACTACGGCCTTTTGTTCATCCGAGGAAAGCCGGCTCTGCAGCATATCTATACGGTTCCCTCGATCATTTTAAGGTCTTGAGGCCGTTACGTACATTTATTTCTATTATGTGTCATGCCCCGGACGTCCTCCGCAATCATCTACTTAACTATGAAATACCTACGAAGTATACAAAGCAACAAGCACCCTAGTATGAATCGAGAGTTCAGAACAATGGGTCCCAGAAGACCCTTGAGGTCTAGTAGTGTAGAACAAGCGCGAGCCCCAAGTGGACCCGACAGCGGTACCCTTATCATTCGTTCCTGATTGGCTCTTTGGGGCTCGAGTCCCGGACGGAGGAAACCGTGGAATTTCAAATGAAGTAAGTCCTCCTAACCAGAATAAAAAAACTCCACTTCCAATGCTAGACAATGCGATACTCTCGACGAAGTTACGTGGAGATTTACACTACGAATGAAGATCCCATGGCCTTTAAAGTGAATATCGAAATCAAAGTCTCGCGATCCATAGTTTCCTATATGTTGGCGTGCAACACTGGGAGGGAGATATATGTTGTGATATACCACGCCGAGATGTGATAAGACATGCGTGAATATTAGAACTACCTAGATACGAAGGACTAGCCAAGAAAAGTTTTAAACGGCTACTATCTCCAGGAGGTTGTGTATGCTCCTGGCATATTGCTTACATTGGTATTTTTAAAGCCTCACATCTAGGGTGCGCAACGGCCAGTGCCGACATGATCTGATTCTGATGCCTGTCAGACGGAAAGACTTGCCGATTTGATGAGATAAGCTTGGTAGGCATCTTCATAGCCTTAGCACCAATTCAACGGAGGCATGTCAGCTCGAACCTCAGCAGGTAGGGGCGAGTGTGTGAATGAGTGAGTAAGTGAGTGAGCTGTCGAATAGTATCAACTCTCCTGGGTTGGCGGGCTTTCTTGCATGCCATCGATCCATCGTCCACTTCTACCGCCCTCCTTTAACACAACCCTGAGACCTTCAATGCTCATCCGCTTGTCTACTGCCTTGCACATGTCGTAGATGGTCAACGCCGCCGTGGAAGCAGCCGTCAAAGCCTCCATTTCCACCCCCGTCTTGCCTTCGCAGGCAACGGTCGCTTCAATGTTCACGCGACCAGCGTCATCCTGGTCCTCCTGTATGACTTCCAGGTCCACGGTCACTTTGGACAGCGCAATAGGATGGCAAAGCGGTATGAGATCTGCCGTTCGCTTCGCAGCCATGATCCCGGCGACACGCGCCACGCCCAGAACGTCGCCTTTCTGGATCTGGTTCTCTCGTACGAGCCGGCAGGCCGTCTTGTCCGTAAATCGAACACTGCAAGTGGCCTTGGCCAGCCTCTTACTCGGCACTTTATTTGATATAGAGACCATATGGGCAGCGCCCGACTCGGAGACATGTGTCAACTTAACTCCATCCTTTTGGCGTCCAAGGTGCCGGCGTGTGCTGGAGAGACACCGGACCTGTTGAAGATGTAGATAGTTTCTTGTAAAGGGTGGTAGCGGCGAGATGCAGTTAAAAGGGGGTGAGGCGTGGGGAATGGGACTTGTCGAGAGACCTTGATGCGAGATTCCACGGTGGCCGTCAGACATCAAACTCTGTGGATCTGCCAGATGAATCGTTCAGCTTGAACCCACACAAGCAGAGTCAAGGCCAAACCCAATCCCCGCTGCAGACTTTCGTTTACCTCTACTGGCAGCAGGGGATGTTCACCCACCTATCAGGATCATCGGCCGGTTCTTCATGTGTTCTAGCTCGCCGATGCCCGCATGCTTCTCCTTCTTTCTCTTGACGGCCAAGCCGATTACATTCAGGAGCTCTTGCTCGTTTGGGGCCAGACTAGGCGTCGCGGAGGCATCTCCCAGACCCTGGCTTCTATCCAGCTCGGCCTGTTTCATGACCTCGAAGGCTGCCTCGTCAATCGGTTCCCCATTGTTGGATCGCCTCAAAATGTCTCGTAGCGAGACCTCGGCATTGCCGAAGAGGCATACTTTGAGATTGCCATCGCTCGTGATGCGGAGCCGATTACACGTTCCGCAGAAGTTGTGCGTCATGCTGGTGATGAAGCCGAGGCTGCCCACAAACCCCGGGATCTTGTAGGTCTTGCTCGTGTCGTTCTTGTGGCCTTTGACTTTTTCGAGTTGCGGGTACTTTTCCCGGATGAGATCCAGCATCTCGGCGTAACTGAACATCTTGCCCTCGTTCCACTTGTTTCCGTCGAAGGGCATGTACTCAATGAACCTGACCTCGATGTCCTTCTCACGCGTCATCTCCACGAATGGCATGATTTCCCTGTCGTTGACGCCCCTCATGACGACACAGTTGACCTTCAGCTTGATGCCTGCACCATGCTTGTTGAGCTCCATGACCCTCTCCATGCTCTTCATCACCGCATCGAAGCCCTTCCGTCTGGTCATGATCTGGAACTGCCACGGATCGAGCGTGTCTAGGCTTAAATTAACGCCGGTCAGGCCCGCTTCGACCATACTCTCCAATTTGCGATGTAGGGCCAGCCCGTTGGTGGTCAGGCACAGTTCCCGAAGTCCCCGAGGCCGGAGGGCTCCGATCTGCCGCATCAGCGGCAAAATATCCCTCCGGACCGTCGGCTCGCCACCCGTGAGTCGGATCTTGGTGACGCCCTGAGAGACGAAGAGGGACGAGAGCATGATGATCTCGGGCGTCGTCAGAAGCTCCCTCTGCGGCGACAGGGGAACGCCCTCCTCGGGCATGCAGTAGACGCACCGGAGGTTACATCTCTCCGTGAGCGAGATGCGTAGATAATCGTGCTGGCGGTGGAAGGTGTCGACGAGAAAGTCCGAGAAGGGCTTAGCATCACGGACGAGCTCTCGACGGGATGTGCGCCAAGGCAGAGACGAGGTCGAGGTCGAGGGAGTGGGAGTGGCTGAGGTCTGCTGGGTGGCCGCAGTGGCGGCTGCTGCAGCATGCCGCCGCACAAGCATGGTACGGGGTCGGGCCATGAACCTCGACGTCGGCATCGGCATCGGCACCGGCGCCGGGCCCCAGGACCTGATTGCCCGGGCCGGCGAGGCCAGAGGCGGCAGCATGATGTAATATGAAAGTAGATGAAACGAGAAACGAGAAAAGAGGTGTCAGTTTGATAGTCCCCGCATGTTTAGCGGTATACTTGTTTTCATATCCTTTCCTTATGCTTTGTTCCTCATCTCGCCTTTTTGTTTTCGAAACGCCTCTTATATTACTTGGGTGGTGTATGAGTGGTATTCACTGCTCGCCCACCTCCTTTGCAACTTCGAGACATGACATCCCTACATTATCCATGAGGTAAGCAGCAAAGTGGGACTTAACAATAGGTAAGAAGTACTTTGTCGTGTAAGAACGGAAATAGGTAAGTAATGAGTGGCCAAATGGTACTTCATATCAGCCGGTCAAGTTCTCCTCGTCAGCTATTGGGTGAACGCGTGGGGCACCCCTCGACGCGCTATAGCGTCTGTGCAATGATCTGTACGATGACATTGTAGGCGGTAGTGTAGCTCCGTACAAGCCTCGAGATTGGGCTACAGTGGGCCGTCTTTGCCGGTACTTCGTATGTAGGTACGTAGGTAGAGGTAGGTACTGTGATGCGCCCTCATTGGACACGCCCCAAAACTCATCCGCCCTCGGTAAGAAACACGGGCTATGCACAATCACGATTGCCATCATCGTGAGTCTTCACCATATCCTAAAACGGCGACAGGCCCCTTGGCTCTGGGTACCCCAATCAACCAACCGGCTACTTCGGCATCGGCGTTTTCAGCCCTCTATCTATTGCAAACTACTGCTTGTGACGTGATCGTTTGCTGCATCCTCTGCTGACTGGCTAATCTTGGTTGAAACCGGAGCAGGGCATCAAATGAGACAAGGCCTACCCCAAGGCCTAGGTTATCTCCTTCTTACGGCCCATATCCATCCTATATCTGGATCTGGATCTGGGTCGCGTCCACACGAGGTCATAGTCACCTCCACCCGAGATCGATGAGGACACGGCGACCATGCACTTCACCAAATCCTTTAAATGTAACTGCCCCTCCCCCAGTCTCTGCGTCTCTCCGTCTCTCTGTCTCTCTGTCTTCCCCTGCCACTCCATCCGGAGTTATCGCTCGTCTTCGCGTCTCTGGCTTCTTCAGAAACCCGCATTGTCATGCTGACCGTCTGGCCTTTCTGGCATCGACAGCCTCTCCCCACAGCTGTCCAAGCCCTGATGGAAAATATGTGGCCACCCTGATACCGACGGCTATCGTTGTTCGATCGGTGGCATCGCTTGCCATTGTTCGGACTATCAAGCTGACTTCGGATCTATCTGGCGGCGTCACCAGTTTTGCGTGGTCGCCGTCTTCTACCAGAGTCCTATTGGCTGTTGCCGACCGGTTTCACGTCTTCTCCGTCCCGGGCGGCGATTTTCATGCCGTCGTGCAGATTCCGCAGTCACTGCCCTCCAAACCGGCCTTTGTCGATTTCGGTGCCACTGACAATGAAGTCTGCGTCTTCTCTTCCCTCGGTATCAAGCTGACTCTAGTCAATACCGTGTCGTCTAAGGCGGTGGAAATCGGCAGCCCGAAATTGTCCGGCCCCGTGTCCGCGCCGAGAGGATGTTCGTTTCGACCACGTACTCACCATCTGGCACTGCTCACGAGGACCGCGGGTAGAGACATAGTCAGTATCCATTCCGCAGATACACGCGAGATTCAGCGATCTTGGTATCCGGAAACCGTCGATGCACAGGGCTTGGCATGGACACCAGATGGGAGATGGCTAGTAGTGTGGGACTCCCCGGCTCATGGCACCAGGGTACTTTTCTGCACTCATGATGGCCACGTCTTCAAGGACTGGCGTGGCGAGCATCCGCACTCCTCATTGGATGACATGTATCAATACGGACCCGGTGTGAAAACCCTCGCATTCAGCCCAAATGGACGATACACAGCTGTAGCCGATGGGTCGAGTCGCATATTCGTCCTCAATGATCGATTCATGGGGGAGGCCATGTTCCATCATATCCCAACTATTGAGCCTAGAGAAACGCTACAGGTAGGTGTTCGCTGATCTCGTCGATGCTATGCGGGGCGAGGATTGCTAACTAGAACCAAGGTCTGGCAAGAACAGCTTGATCTCCGCTCTGGCCAGTGGGTTGTTCCGTCGTTTATTAGAGCCACGCAGGCCGTGAGCCCACCTGGCCTATCACCGAACAGTATTTCGGACGCACGACATGGTTGCAATCTTGTCAAGTTCGATTCCTCGTCATCTCTCTTAGCGACGCGCCTCGATGATGCGCCGAGCACAATCTGGATATGGGACGTTCCCACAGCTGAGCTTCGAGCAGTACTCATATACCATGCCAATATTGCAAAAGCGGAATGGCATCCTTCGCAGCCGGAGCTGTTGCTCGTGCGGTGTGAAGGTGAAGGATACGGTACACTCGTATTTGTCTGGGATCCCCTCAGCAACGGCCCGCGTCCAATTGAGTTTTCGCGCCATTTAGCAAACGCAAAAGTTACTGGCCAGGCCGATGCCACATGGCTGAATACATCTACAGAGCCTGCAGCTCTGTTCTTCACCGATCATGCAAAATACATCCTTCTTTCTCTTGCGGACATCGACGCGCAGGTGGGGACGGACGCAGCCCTGCCCTGGGCAACACATGTGAACACGGACACGCCAACGGAGTTCAGCATCTTAATTAATAACCTAGATGGTGACAACACTGTTGATTTGGATGAGGGGATAACCGAACTTGATGATACATTCCACTTTAAGAAGTCTCCCGTACCATAAGATCCGGGCCGGCTGATTCCTTTGATCCCGTGTTTAAATTCTGTCACATCAGACAAATGAGATGTCGGATTTACGCCCCAGGACCCGCGGGGTACCCATATCGCCACCATACGCAGCCGCATCTATCACATTTCGAGCATCGGCAATGTCGCTTTGCTTTCAATCATGTGCCATTTGAAGCCCCCCGGGATAGAGATCTCTCGCGGTCTTTAACAGAGGCTCTAAATAGCATTGCTAACTTCCAAGACTGGGTAAGAAGTACCTATAATACCCGATCGGGGACAAAATGCGTTGCTGTATTGGGTACATTTAGACGAAATCCCTACAAGGATTCGTGCGCCAATCGGTATGGCAAGGTAGGAATCACGGCTGACAACCAATACGGCGTTGCCCCCTTCCGCAGCCACCCGACCAAACAGTATATGATCTTCGCAGCAAGTCGGAGCATTTCAGGCTACCAGGATTATTAATCGTCCTCTGCCCTACTGCATATCCTTTCAACCAGGATGTCCTTGAAATAGCGCCTCAGAGGCGTTCGGAACCGACAAAACGCGAACCGTCTCAATGAGAAGGACACCATACCCATGAGGCCCCGGTTCGATGAACAATACTAAGGGTAGGGGGGAGAGTTGTGGATCTCGAACATAGTCGACAAAGCCTTACCCCCACGCAACGGTACTAACAGAGAATTTAGAACTTTTGAAGTAATAACCCGGTTCCTGGGTTGAAAGATAGGTCGACACGGGGAGATTACTCAGTCTACCCCCATGCATTTCCCTCCAGGGATCACCCATCTAAACACACATGTAGCTTCGCATCACCCAAGCACGGATTTGCTGAGCGAGGCGCATCTTAATTCGTTACGCTGCTTCCAGTTCTTACGAACCTGGCAGCCATTATATGTTTCTAGACTCGAAAGTCAACTCCTACTGCAATGCTCCCATTCAGTCGAAGCTCCCCACCAACAAGCATGCCGTTCTGGATTAGCAGCATATTGCCGAGCGCAGATGCGTTTTTTGTGGTTGCTTTATTGGTGAGCTACAAGCAGGCTTGAAAGGGGATCGAGGAGGAGGTTGCCCTTGTTACGAACACCTCGAGGCATATATACTCTTCTTTCGTTGGCTCTGTTCTCACCACCTGGTGACTGTTCCCCCAAATCGTACACCGATACTACGCCGCCCGTCTCTAAACGTCCTCTTGCAGCATAGTCCCAGCTTGCACCTTGCCCTGGGGCCTCGCGATCCCAGCTTCTGTGTGACCATCATGATGGCTGTCTTCAAGAGCATACCACATCTGGGGAGCTTCGCTCATTATCCTTTGTCGTGCAACATATATAGAGCCGCGTCGGATCATTTCCATCGCAGTAATTGTTCCACCCGCTCGCTCACCAATCTACTTTTTGTTGACTTTCTACAAGTGAAGCCCCGTATGGTCTGCAGCAGCCCGCGCATCATGCCTTCAGAACTAGTGTATCAACATCAACAACAGATACCTATCAATGGGACGATTTCGGGCATGGCACCACCAGGAAATGAGACAGGTTACTACTACATACCTGTTGCGAATGTAAGCTGTTCACATATATGGTCTTGCCGCCCATGTCACCTTACATGCCGAACGAGGCTCTAATGGCACATTTGCATGTTTAGCTACCATGGCAGACATCGTGGCAAGAACTGAAGGACCATGTCCGAACCGTTTGCTCGGTCGAGCACGTTGAGATAAACGAGGATAGCACCAGCGGTCATGTAGTCTTGAAAGGCCGAGCTAACTTCGATGCAGCCTTCCGTACGGTTGCACGACGTTATATCCCCCTCAGCAGAAGACGCTAATCTCTGTTCAGGACTCCTAAATGGCGGCGTTTTCAATGACCGAGCTCTCATTGCCGATGGAAGGAATGTAGACAACTGGGTACTAGTGAAGCATCACGTAAATGGGCCGACATCCTCACCTCCAAGATATTCGACAATCTCTGCTCAGCAAACATCGTTTGTGACAACACAGTCTCCTCCTAGTTACAGTGAGGTAGGTAGATGCTACTAGGATACTATCCTCAACACTGTATACCTTGTAACTTCATACTGACAGGCAATACCTAGTGGCTACTTACTTCTACCGGCCCATCCTATATTATCAGTCCAGTGATGGAATCTCCGCCCTACTTTGCGCCTTACACAATGTCCGAGTACACTGAATCGGCTACTGTCTATACCTTAAACCCAACGCTACCGTACCAATCTGGCCCATACACACAACAACATACGCAACAAGAATATTATGGAAATAGCTATCCTGTCTCCCCTCAAAACCACATGGCAACTGCAGAAGGGAGACAATGCTATATTGATAGTGTCCCAACCAAGAAGCGGAAAATTATTATCCGCCAGATCCAACCATGGGCAACCGAGTCTCAGATTCGAGAACTCATTCGTCATAAAGCTGGATCTGAGTCAGAGTCTCTCCTCAAGCTCGACATGCCCCTGGCAAGTGGCCAGCAAGGGGGGAACCGCGGCTATGTAATCGCAACTTTTGGGTCTGACGGAGCAGCTGAGAAGATCGTCAAACGACTCAATAACTACAAGCACGATGGACGTGTCCTAGAGGTCAAGCATACGAAGGAGAGCACATCTGACCATCAACCTTCACTCGTTTCCCGTTCCAGTCAGCAGCACCACTCTCATCGTTCCCACCAGTCACACCGTGGGCGCCACGATGAAAAGATCAGAAAGGGGACGGCGAAAGATAGCTCGCACAGTGCCAACACCGGCGAGAAGAGCGGGTTGTCTACGCCCTCATCCGCATCCGAGTCAAGCGTTGTTATTGCACACGGGTCGTCTATTTCACATACTTAAGCGGCGAGACATGAAGCATTTTGTTTCTCTAATTTTTCGCTGAAGCTCATCCAGGGTCTACCAGTAGATAGCCCACTCCAGAGGAATTGCATACTTTCGATGATCCTCTTCCCTTGAATATGTCACGCTTAATGCATATCTGTGATATCATTTCCCGAACGCATAACAAACTTCGTGACAATTCCACCGTCAATTATACAGCGCATTCGCGAGGATTTGTTATTGGGTCTTCGTGCAGCTCAGTCTCAATGCCACAGTTTTTCAAGACTTGCTTCGGTTCGCACCCCGTGAACCCTCATACGGCGAACGTGTCGTTGCCGCGCTTGAGCTTGAGGCATAAGTTCCTTACCTATGCACGCCATAGAGCGTAAACAGCACCTGCATGCATAGCTGCCGATACCCGACAGGATGCAACTCAGGCACACGCAGATAACCTTGACCATGCCGAGTACATGTATATATATATTCAACAACCCTTTACTTTAGCTAGCACCCGCGTGTCTCAACGGCTGCATTCATGAGCGTACTGCCGCAGCCACATTTCTCTCTGTGCCTCATTGATATCCCGCCACTGATAGGGGGGGAAACGTCGTACAACAAGGGAACGTGTAGGACACCGGGATCTGTAGGCTCGAGGGTCGCGACAGGACCCATCCAGCCGCCACAATCTGTCACCCTGCGAGTTGCCAGGGAACTGTACCCGGTGCTTGGATCCGTCTGCACGACGATCGACCCCCTGCCCTGCCCTTGTGCATACTGCCACACCCGCGAACTAGACGTCTATTGGGTTCCTGGGGCTCATGGTCATCTTCTCAGGCTCAGCCTCGCTGCCCCTTCCTACGCAGTCATGACCCGGATCGTGGTTCCGGGCTATCGATGCCCCCCTTTTCTCCCCCCACCTGACGTAGCAGCCCGCGTGAGACAGTAAGTAAACGGCCCGCTGTTTGATATAGTAGTGAAGAAACTACTTAGGTAGGTAGGGCTGGGATAGAAGCCGAGACCAGAGTTCGTCTGGCTGCATCGCGGGGAGCACGGAATGTGGCCCCGATGCGCATAGTCTGAGATATCATCCAGTGTCGGCATGACCTAGGTCTTCAGCTATTTAGGGGACGACGACAGACACCCTACGTCACGTCGGACACCCTTCGCCAATCTCGAAGCTCTTGCATATGTGGAAAGATTTATGTTCATGTAATATTCCACGCTAAATATTCCCTTGAAGCGATCTCGAAGATCTAGAACTCTGCGTCCTTGCTTCAAACGAAGCCCCGTGCAAACAAAACCCTGGCTGGTGGACCCAACTGTGCTACCCTCCCCAGGGGATTCTAGATCTCTCGTTGCTTTGATCAGACCCGTTCCAAGCAGCCCTTGTAGCTGATCTAATGCCACATGCTGTGCTCAGTTCTTGCATCCGCCCGCTGTTTGGCGCAACGGAATCCCTCGGGCCGCGGAAGCTATCCGAAGCCCTAGTAGCTCACACCGTCCCGGGACCCGAGCCACGACAAATTCGGAGTGTTTTGCCCGGGGGGTCATCATTGTATGACTGCGAATCCTGCATATTACATACCTACCTAGATCGAGCATCGAGCATCCAGGAGACTTGGGCTATCCAACACACATATTTTCAGGGATCGCTTAAAGCGGATGTGTGAAAAGTTCGCAGTGGGTGGGAGCTACTAAGTAAGTAGGTAGTGTCTATGAGATTTTAAGTAGCATGGTGATGCAGCGGTAAGCTTGGTGATCTGGAGTAATAACCAATCGGCAATTTATTAACTATCGTTACTCTACGTCACCACTCTGAGTATTTGAGTGCTGACAACTTGTGGTGATAGGTTTAACGTATAAGCGGAATCTTCACAACACAACACAACACAGCCTCCCCCCCCTTTTCTCAGATTACCCCCAAGGAATCGTTGCACTGGAATCAATATTCTCTCCTCCTGCTTCGTCCCGGCAAATTTCTTTTTTCTTTTTTCCTTTCCCCTCCCCTCCATTTACCGTGACCTTTTCGATGAAAAGAAAGTAAAAGGGATATAGGTCACACAGACACAGACACACACACACACACACACATACACACACACGCATAGACACACACCCTCGCTACAGCACCACACCATCACGTTCTGTATTTTTGGAAAATTCATGATACTTGAGTCAAGATCTGCATCACAAGCAAACCCCGACTCCCCGGGACCATGAAATCACAAACGATCTAGATCTGGAGTTTGTGATACGTGGGGGAGGGGGAGGGGGAGGGGGGATATGATTAATGACAACTGCTTCTTCCCCGGAGAGTTCATGCGGCTACCCATCGGCAAACACCCGGCGCAGACCTATCTCCTATCTCGATCTGTGAAAAAAAAGGCGGTTAGAAGAGAGAGAATGTTTTTAGACAGGATTTTGTACAGTTGCATGAGAATAGAAGTACACATCTCCACGCCGGCAACTCGACCCAGGCTGGCTGGCTGAAGATGGCGCTGCGACGGATATTTCCCATGCCTTAGGTATAGAGATAATACCCCCACGGTTACACCAATAATCACATGACGTGGTGAAAAAGGATCAGGCATTGATAACAACTCCAATTTTCAAAATGCTACCTTGGCCACATGAACACATCGAACTTTGTAAAGGGCGGCTTTATGAAGCGACATTCGTTTGCTATCCTCAGATTCCCCACAATCTTATTGTCGGATGCTGTCTTACCAAAGACTAAACTGGAATTGTGACAGGTACTTGGTGAGGCCAATATGATTGATAACAGACAGTTCGATGATGTTACCATCGTCATGAAGCAAGCCGTGTTACACACACACGGTCACTTATCAGTAAATAGTGGCTCAAAACTTGCCGGTATCGATGTTGATGTTAAACATATACTGTAAACATAGTGGAACATGCCCTTAGACCGGCCCCGCCAATCTTCTGGTTGGCGCAGTGGTCAAATCTAGGTAACAATTAACACTCAATGAATATCGAAGTGTAATAAAACAAGCCGGCGTACTAATTATCCAGGTGAAGCCCACACAAACACGGTCATTCATAAAACTCACAATGCACAAAGTCCTTCTCTCGTATTTTCCTACATGTCGTATTATTATTATCGCCTTGTTTTGCTTCATGTTCATCAAGTCTAGCGAAGTAGAGCGATCTCACGAGCCACTACGGGGTTTGAATGACTATACTGGGGTGGGCTAGTATATGGGGCTTGTGTTGATCTTTTGAGTTGATCTTTTGCGCTGATTTTGACGCTGATTGATTCCGTTGATCAATTCTGCTGATCGACTCTACTGATCGATTCTGCTGATCGATGTTGTTGATCGATATTGTTGATCGATTTAGTTGATCGATTTAGTTGATCGATTTAGTTGCTCTTTAAATATAAGGTTATTTCCTTTGCATTTTCTATATCATGGTCTTTTCTTCTGGCCACATCTATTCGACTATGTTCTATCCAGATGTCTGTGAAGTGCCTAAATATGGATCTGCAGAGTGAGAGACGTATATGGTGATTCCCCATTCATTAACCGAGATTTTCTTGAACTAATGGTATACTGGGGTCTCGATTAAATTGCTTGCCCAGTACATGAAGCTTCAGCAGCTGGGCATTGACAACTTGCTGTTCTATATACTTTCTATACCGACCTGTTGTATTGAACGGCCATGCTCTAAACGACATGGACGGGCCATAACAGAACCCTCGTTCGTTAACATGAACTGGCATTTCATAGAAAATATGATGGTATTCGATGTTGCCATAAAGAACATACACCAGCGTAATATTCAGCCCACACATCCATCGTTTTAAAACACCCCCCCAAGTTCCCAACAAACCCCAAGCTTTATCCGCCAATCATACCAAACTGGAAAGGTGACCTTGCTACACATTCTGCATATTAGGCACCACACCCTTAATACGGCAACGAACCGCGTTCAATTGAGATCGCCAACGTGGCAGCAATAACCTCCGTCGAAGTACGGAGGAGCAAGGAAGAAGGCAAGGAAAAGAAACAGCAAGATTTCAAAGCGCGACGTGAGAATCACAGCGACCTATTCAGGTACCCAATACCCGTGTTCGCCCGAAAGCGAATCCAGTTGTTAGCTAGACATCCGAACCGACAACTCCGGAATATCAGCGGGGGATCTTCATCGTAATTCGCATGATACACCGCCGCATATAGCCGTCTCATTGTAGCTCTAACCCCTGAGATACCCAGTGGAGGCACATTCAGCTGGAGTTCGACTCTTGAGGGTTTCGTTGTAATGAATAAAAACCATCTCGATTGATTGATTCTCTGCTACTACTCTAGACTCTCTGGGGTGTGCTAGGACGTGGTGAATGCTCATGTGCACATATAATGATACTAGAACAGGCCCGAAGATATCGCCACCATAGTGATCGTAGTTACTTCCTACAGCCGGATCTGACAACCCTGTTTTCGAATCTTGCTCTACACCTTTCATATTGCTTTGCCGCGCCAGTGAGCATTTGCTTCCCGGTATATCTCCTCCCGCTGCTCTGAAATGCCTCGCGCCAACTCTAGCAAAAGTCCCGCGTGGAAAAACCTGTTGTAACTAGACGAGTACCGGAATGGCTTCTTGCCCGCCTTCCGCTGTCCGCGTAGACTAAAGTGGTTGCTGTCCTTGTTGTGTTGTTCTAGGCTCGTACACGTCGTACTGACCACGTGCCCCCTTATTCCGTAGTGTTACGAGTACGAACGAAACGTTGCGGCCGTCCCATCGCATCGGTCGTCCGCGCATGCGCGCATTCGAACGGGACTGTTGTCAACTGTGCCCAAGTCGGCAGTTGGGAGTTGGAAACCCCCTTTGGCCCTTCGTAATACTCGCAAGTCCGTCCGCCCCGGAGGTCGTATATTAGTGCGCTCGGAAAACCCCGCATGCGAAATGTGTTGGTGAGGACCTCGCTTGCGCCCAACAAGTGGTTGCCAAGACTTGTAGTTCTAAAAAGACCATCTCGTTGGTTCGATGGGGCAATTATGGCAGTTCGAAAACCCATATGACGTCAAATTGTTCAAAAATATGTCCGAGTCGGAGCGCTAGGCAGAGACGGGCGAGTTATAATGCTACACTATGCGCAGCTACTCGCCTCGCCTGAACCAATATAGCTCCCACCGGCCACCGCTAAGCAGCGCAGGAGCTGGTCTTAAATCCTTAGCCGGGCGTCTATTAGCGAGACTGGAGACTCACTATCTCCGTTCCGGTTTAATGCAATACCCAGCCAAGCAATAAATTCGTTTGTAAGTCTGGAGTCCGTGCATATCTTTGCCCGTTGCCGTTACCACTAGCTGATAGTGTGTTTCTATCTTCGAGTCCGACGCCCCCTTTCGCAGCTGGAAGAACCACGCATGCTGCACACATTTTGCGGATGGGAGTTAAGAAACCCCCCGTGCCATGGCGGATAATCTCTCCGTCTCGCTTACCA
The DNA here is from genome assembly GCA_022578495.1 of Nemania sp. NC0429. Taxonomy (NCBI): domain Eukaryota; kingdom Fungi; phylum Ascomycota; class Sordariomycetes; order Xylariales; family Xylariaceae; genus Nemania; species Nemania sp. NC0429. Next base: position 59,931 of record MU392168.1, on the reverse strand, counting down.
ACGGCTTCATGTCGACATTGTGTTCGTGAGCTGAGCAGCAGTTGTTCCTCGATCAACGTTGCAAACTTCGTCTGCAGTACCACTCAGGCTTGAGGACTACGGGGACCTCTCACGTTCCTAATTGACACCTCCAAACGGCCGGCCTGTATAACCGATACGGCCAACGTACGCCACCCGTGCCTTGGCAACGGGTTGACCACGAGGGAATGGGATTGGTAACATCCCGGTAGTGTCACCGCCTCCGCGTCAGAGCAAGCTTCGTCCAAGGAACTTGGCACTGCCGTCATCTTTTTTCCCGTTCATCGAATATGCCGTAATTATTTCGCGCCTCTTGCACCTAAGAGCCTTGGCAATTCTGGTTCGTAGGCAGCTATCAATAGCCATCGCTCGATCGCAAGGGCGGCAAGGCTCAGTGAGGCCTAGCTTGGGGCACTTTTGTTATAGATTCCGGTAACGAATGAATCCTCTCTCCTGAACTGGCTCGTATTATGATCTGGGGAAGTTCTGAATCATCGTCTAAGAAAGTAGCACACCTCGCTAGAGGAACGAGCGTGGCAATTACGTACAAGGAGGATCCTGGTGGGCGGGGACGATACCTCTATTTTCCATCTTTGGCATTGTCTCCCAACGCACCCCATCGCCACACCCAAAGTACGCCTGTTGACCTGTGAAACAGATGGCCTGGCGAGACAAATCATGCCCTTGGGGACTCGATTGAAATCATCAATATTCTCCCAGATATGAAGGGTGCTGATCCTCCTGCTTGTCAATGCCATTGACATCGTTTCACCACGAGGCTTACTTAAGATGTTGCCATAATTAGTGACTAGGAGTGCGGCTTATTGTAAGACACAACGTGCACCCCTGTACACATGCTGCATACTCTTAGCCTCCTGGTTAAAGTTGAAGTGCCTGTTTGGGCATCGGTTTAGTTAATTTATGAGGCGGCCAGATCGTGAAAAGCGACTGGATCGTAAAAAGGCGACTGGATCCAGGCAATTGACTTAGCTACACTTGTCACTACTTTACGCGCTTTGCACTACGCCTCCCAAACACTGTACGAGTCAGTCTATTAGGTATACCTCTGACCCCTAAAGAAACAAGTCAGTCTTGCGTTTCCACTTCTGTGATGACTTCTCAAAGAATCATTTGGGAGAGCTGGAGTTGCTAATAGCAAAGTGTTAGCGCGCGGTGTGCCCTTGATAATAGTATACACAGGTTTCATCTAGTTACTACGGACGCTTGGAAGCACATAGCCTCTTGTGCAAAGGGTAAGCTTGTCACAATACCGTGGCCCGTGCATCTTTTAAGAGGCTCAATAAACCTACGGGATGGATTTAGACCTAGCAGTTGAGCTTCCCCATTGTGCAATACTAATAAGTCTAATCTGGAGTTGCCAGCAGTGCCTAGGCTCAGCACTGTAACAATGCTCAACATGCATTAGACATTGCAACATTGGACATTGCCATACCAGCATAGGGAAAACACATAGCGCTGCCATTTGGCTAATTGACGGTGTTGTAATTGGGATCTACATCCACGTGTAGCCATGTAACAATGTCTGAAGTGATCTACAGGCACGTGTAACCATGTCTTCCAAGTGATCGGCAGTATCCTCTAAAATTAGCCCATCTCGAGATCTGCTCGAACTATACCAAGTTTTCACGTCGAAAGGATTCAACGGCAGGGCTGGTGTGCCACTGAAGCAGCGTCACTCTGCATGTTCGCCAAGAAACATGGCCGCAGTATTGATGCCATCTCGGCCTGACCTCAGCCGAGCCATAGATGAAGTCGACAACACGATGGCTTCAGATGAGGACGGCCATGTGTATATAAGGGGCTTCATCCCGACGATGTAAAGTGAATTTGAAAGAACCATCCAGCAACAACTCCTTCACCAGACAGATAGCAAGACATCTTCAGCTCTCCTCAACCTTCCTCCCCAGTTTCCTCTTTCGCCTCGCAGCCGGCCCCAAACACCCACCACACCGCAAACATGGTTGGAACAACTCTCAAGATGCTGGCCATGGCCATGATCTCTGGCGTCTCTGCCCTTCCCCTGAACGCAGACGGAACCATCGCGCTCGGCAGGACGCTCCGCACCCGCCAGTCCGGCCAGTACCTCACCAACACCGTCCTCGTCGGCGACGGCAACCCCCACCAGGTCCCCTGGGACCAGCAGGTCTCCGCCAGCCAGGAGTGCGGCGACGCCTCGACCTGCGCCGTGTCGGTGACCACGGAGCACACCATCGAGTACTCCTTCTCCATCGAGGGCGCCTACGAGTGGATCAGCGGCGGCTTCAGCGTCGGCGAGTCCTACACCGACGGCGAGAGCCACGAGTGCGGCGGCAGCACGGGCGAGACCGTCTGCGTCTGGCGCCGGTACCAGTACACCGCCTACACCGTCGCCGACGAGACCTGCTACTACTTCAACGGCGCCGCCTCGGACTGCACCACCAGCGACTCCTACGTCACCAGCTCGCCCAACAACTGCCAGACCGGCGAGTTCTTCTGCGAGACTGGCGACACCTGCTCCAGCGAGGGCGCCGGCTACTGGGAGGAAAACACCGGCGCCGGCGGCCCCCCTTGCTAAGCGCCTCACTCATCGCGCCCGCGTGTTCGAATCATCATAAAAAGACACGCGCTAGATTCCGCCCTCTGTCACCTTAACTCGGAGGCCAGGCCGGCTCGATTTTTGGTCCGTTGATATTGATATAGCAACAGTTGGGTTGGAACTAGTTTTACTTGTTGCTGCTGTGTTTTGGTTGGCTCGGAGGTTTTTTTGTTTCTCGCTTATTGTAACAGTTTCTGGGGATATGACGCAATAACTGGGGCGGTTGGGAGGCTTTAGCTGTCTTGGCGTGCATCGGGTCCGCTTAATTAATCTAGTTAGCGTTAACTGCGGTTTCTAGCAGTTTCAGCAATTGGACTTTTTTTGCAATACTTCGCATATTCAGCTCCTTTACTATGCATTGTGCTCAGCTATTTTGCCTTGTGTTCAGCTCCTCGGAGGTGCATTGTGATTACTCTCTCTATCAGTTTATGAACTGTCTTTAAAACTCTACGGCGTTGAATTATCGGCAATACTGCATGCTATTTGGTATCCAAGAATTGGGGAAAGAAGACTAACCGCTTCTGTCGTGGTCTAACAGGGGGCCATATTATAGGGGGCGTTGAGACGTTGTCAACCTCAGCGCGAAATGAGGCGCTAAGAAAACATCCTACCTCACGAACGGGAGAGCATTTGGGAATATAAAGCAGCAGTCTACATCTTAACATTCTGCTTCTCTGAACTACAACTCTTGGATAGAGAGCATCGTCAGACAGGCGCCGCAGCTTCTTGTAAGAATTAATACTGACTCCTCGGCAACTTAAGCTGTTTATCTCGTCACCCCCTGACATTCGTTTATTTGAAATTGAGATTCCACCACTGTTATACTACGCAGAACATCAACTCTTTTACAACCAGCGATATAACAGCGACGGGCAATACTACAGAGAGAATCTATACTTCCGAAGCAGCTCCTGTTAAGGCCGCAGCAGTTTCCGACAACCGATGGACGGACGCGATAGCAGTTCAAAAGCTGTTGATCATGCCGCACCCCCGCTGTCCAACGGAAGAAACCTTGGTGAGCGTGGCGAGCCCGGCACCCGTAGGCCTGGCCATGGCAACGAGCCTGACCAGTGACGTGCCCAAAGGAACGCCAAAGCCCAGAACCAGGGACCCCGGTATCACAGGTACCTATACCGTTGCTTGATAAGGAGAATTCCGTGCTCGAATATCGGATGCTATACCCAGACGTCCACCTCTTAGTCTGAAGAGCAATAGCAGTAATTAGCGAATTGCGATAAATGGTCCTAACGACGGCAATGACGCCAACATCGGCGGCTATAGCACGTACGATACGACTCAACCCCCTCACCCCGCTCGCCAACACCCGAGTCCGACGATCTGCTAGGGCTGCTGGAGTTCGGCGAGGACATGTCCGTTGATGTACCGACGAAGAAGCGGACAATATCTCAGTAGCTTGCTTTACCTCATCCATGGCCCCCGAGCACACAGAAGGAGACTCAAAGGGAAGAGACCCGACATCGTCGCGAGCGTCTCGCGAGTCGCCTCAACGAGCCAACAGTGCCGCGGGGTAGAAGGCTTCCAGGCATAGCAGCGTCCGGGACGTCAAGAAGAGAGCACCCGAGAATGCCAACGACGTTGATCGCGGTGTCTAATGCCAGCAATCCTCAATAGCCAGGGCAGTAGAGTCAGAAGCGCGTGAAGAGATCCGTCCCCAAGGTAGAGCGGGTTTAGGATGATTATGATGGTTTTCTATTTGACGTTGATGATGGAGTTGTTAATCCTGCCTGCTAATGATAATTTATGGCAGAATAGCTCGATTCTTATATTAGAAGACGGACCCCTCGACACTCCGTGCTGCCGTTTCGAAAACCATATAAATCTCTCGTGGCTCGCGATTCCACACTACTTGGCAACAATGGCACGCGACATAAAATTTCGTTACTCCGCAGCTGACTCCAAATTCTCGGAGATTTTGGTTTATCGTGTGGGTCGGCGTCGCGCGGATCTACCCGCGAATCCACTCGATCTTTATTTCGTACACCCGTACCTACGATACCTACTACAAAACCTCTCGTGCATTCAAACCCCGGTCACCCCAGTAGAGCATTAGGCTGTGCAAAAATGTGTATTATATAGCCCCGGGGAAGACTGTAGATTTGAAAATTTTGCGAAGGCGTCCGTCCTATCAACATGTACAGCTGAGGCCTTTTGTTTAATTAAGGTCGAGCAAGATCACGGAGAAGCCCTCTCTATCCTCTGGGCTTCACGTTTAGATGCCCAGACTTCCAGCCTTGGCGACGCGGGCCCCATGTCAAATCTTGAGTATCCGGATCCGCATGAAGGATAGAAATATTACCTAGCTAGCCGAATGTGTATGCAAGGTATGTATCTACCACTCTCCAATTAAGGCAGTAGGAGTTCTCGGTGGTGTTTGTTCGACTCCGTCTCGCACCGCCAAAAACACTATTTCCCGCGCGCTACACTTCCACAAACCTCACACCCTCCATGATGGGGAAAGTACTCGGCTCCACGCCCAGCATGCCGCGCTCGTACATGAATAGCCAAACGGCATCGGCATCGAGAGCCTCGAGCGCGGTCCGGGCCGCGAAGTCCTGAGATTCTAGGGCGTCCGCAAGTAGCGCGAGGATCTGGTCAAAGACATCATCGTCGATCCGAACATAGGTCACAATCGCGACGAGCAGACGCTGCACCGCCTCCCACACCTGCGCCGCCTGTGCGAAGCGGCCCAAGCCCGAACCAGTACTAAAACCGCCACCGGCGGCTGACTTGGCGACCTCTTTCCCAGCATCTCGAATCTCGAGCTGTCCGTCCGCAGTTCGGATGGGTACAATGATGTCACTGCTTTCTTCTGGGCGATTCTTGCCGAACGGCAGCGTACCAGCAGAGATTCCCAGTTGGGCCCTCCCTCTGCCTCTATCCCGTCCCTGCGATCGCAGAGCCTCGGCCCGGACTTTGCGACACCACTTTCCGAGTCCACCATCCCACCACTCCGTCTTGAAGCGTGTGCTCAGAAAGTCGCCAGCAGCGGCGCACAATGCGCTCAGTGCCTCGGAAGCCGCGACAACAACAAAGGTCTCGGGGTCGTATAGCCGCTCTATTAACACGGGCCACACGGCGTTGACAAGAGGCAGGAAATCGTCTTCCTCGGGGGCGAGCGCCGGACATACAGTTGCGAGAAGGTTGAGCAAAGACTTTCGGAGCGTTGGCGTGGGAGAGGTTAGGTAATGTTGTGTCAGGCTCGTGATGCGCGAGAGTAGTTGAAACGTTCGGGTCTTTGGAGGGGGAGGTTTCTCCACCTGACCGCCGGTTGTCTCTTCATTATCTATACTTTCCTCATTCACAGCCTTCGCGGCATCGGATGCTTTAAAGGGGCGGTTCGGATGTCTTTCGATCTGTTCCAATTCCGGCTGTTCCTTGTGTCGCTGCTTTTGACGTTCAAGGCGCCTGTCTAAAATTCCGGACAGGTCACTTGTGGTGGCGAGCTCAGGGGAATTTTTCTTGTGACTTATCGATTTCGGGGCATCTTCAAGCAATAGATTCGTTGATTTTGCGCCTTGTTGTACAATCTCTGCAAGTACGCTGAACAGACTCTCTACAAATAAGGTATAGCCGTGGTAGTTATCAAGCGCTGCGAAAATGGATGCCACCACGTCGTCCAAATATGGTATGAGACGCGGGCCGGTGAGTTTGATCATCATCCGCAGTACTTGCGTAGAGGCTGGAGAGATATCAAAAGTATTGAGACGTAGAGACACTGAGTTCACCATGTAATCAACATTGTCGATGACCAAGTCTGTGACATTTGGATAGCCGCACGCTGCTGCGATGCTATTGAGACTGATGATTGCATGTTGCCGTAGTTGGGGAGTATCCGAACCGAGGAAGGTTGCAATCGGGTACAGCACATCGATCAATTCCGGTCGAAATTCCTCTTTCATCCTTGATGCCGCAAAGGTCGTAACCTCTAGCGCAATAGCCTGCATCCTCCATTCTATATCTTCTGCCTCAGCCTGTGAGTCGAGAATAGCAACGGAAATTGTATACAGTTCCTGCAGCGCAGACTCGCTACCGTCCGACGCCTCAGATGCTAAGGAAAAGTCAAGATAATTATCCAGTTCGGATGACTGAGAAAGCGTCGACTTGACCAGCTCAAACGCTAGCCAGTATGAGGTGACCTGGCTCGGTCCATTGGATTCACGCACAAAGTCCAGCATGTTAGTGGCTAGTCTGATGCGTTGAGTCTGAGACCCAATTTTTGATATGAGATCGAGGAACGCGAGGCGCGTTGGGCGCTCCGCCTCACGAGCCATCAAGACCGGTTGGAAAGATGCCACCTCGCCTTGTTCAGCTAGGCTCATGCTGCTCAGTTCAAGAGCATTAGAAGGAAGCTCGGACAGGATGCTTCCCGGCTTGGATCCAACGACAAGTGCGGTTGCGCTGTCTCTAAGTGAGGCTGCTAATGAATCGTCCAGAATAGATGAATCAATTTGAAGAGTGGTGATAAAATTCTGCCCCTTTAGGAGATTTTGCATAGCCTGCTGCTTCATCTTCTCTTCACTAGATTGGGATATGCGCGGAAGGCTGGTGACCCAGTTATAGACGGTGGTTTTGATAGCATCCCCAAGTTCTGGATATATCCTCGCCAAGTCAGTGAGGCCTGTTTCGTGAATTGACTGCGGTTCATTGCCATCGCCTAAGATCATTGCTGTTTCGACCAAGATAGAGGAGGCATCGGAAAGAGACTGATGGCACTCGTCTAGCAGCGTGAGACATAACTTCCCCAAGGCGGCCTGCACGTCCTCAGATATGTGACTCCGTAGCTTCAAGATACTAGCCAGAGCAAGCTTAACCTTGGCTACGGTTGCCCTCAGCCACGAGGCTGACAGAACTTTTCCCTCGGCATCCTCGTCCTTCTCAGCCGGCGTTTTCAGTATCCCCCTCAGTTTGATATCCCCAAGTACTTTTGTGAGGACGTGTGTTAACGTACTGATACCTTGCACAAGGACTTTACTCTGGGTTCTCAGTGATGCCGGGGGTGCCAGCAATCTGCTAAGCGAAGACACGGTTCCGGGCAAGAACGTGGCCAGGGCTGTCTGATCTCTAATCGCGACAACTATTGCATCCAGGGCATGTAACGCTTGAAGTTGGAGGACAGGAGTCCGGCCATCATTAATCCCGTCTAGCACAACGGTAATGGCATGCCCAAGAGTGGGTATCGCATTTGCCTCGACTAATGCGGCAGCACCAACAGGCGACGACCCCGAAGCTTTGATAAGGGAAGTCAAGGCTTTGAAGGACTCTAGCTCGGTCTCTTCAGGAATGGGGTCCCTCTTCTCCTGACCAGGCACACCACCGATGATGAAGGTCAGAAGCAGGAGCAATTGCTGAGCAAGCTCATTCGGCAGCTTGGCCTTCCAGCCATGGTCAACGAGAGTCCTGAAGCACTTAATCGTGACCTCGGTAAGCCGGATAGGATACTGCTGCTGATGTCGTAGAATGTTGGACAGCGGAAAGAAGACATAGTCGGCCAGCTTGTCATCCAAGACAGAGGCGTCCTGCGATATCTGTCGATCTAAGAGCGCCGATAGGTCTTCTGTTACCCTGATCAACTCCTTTGCGCTCGCCTTCTTGTCGGACGAGCGCACTGCTAGATTATTGATGGAGATACATCGTGGCTTGAGCTATACCTCGAGACGTCAGCCGGTTGCCGTCATCACGATGGAGACGATGCAGGTTCTGATGATACATGCCTCTTGGAAAAATTGATTTCGAGCAGGAGAAGAATTGCTGGCCATTTTAAGATCCGTTTCACGGTCTCCTTGCTAGTCTCGCATGAGAGCCATGGCGGATCGACTATTGTGGGATGCATGAGAAATGGAGCTGACGTTAGGTTGCTGTCAGACGCGCTGGTCGATAGAGCAATAGCGCTCGGGGCCCATAATTCATTAACTGATTTAGTGGTTTCGTTCAGTGCTAGGTAGGTAGGCCCCCAGGCCAGCTACTTCGTACTAATCTCCTCCACCATTATCTCACCGTTCATATAAAAGTATGTACCCACAAAGTAGCCCATCAAGGTAAGTAGTACGTAGAGGTACCTACTTCTCAAGGATGAAGTACCTAACATTACAGATCTTAGAGACGCAACAATCTACTTTCCTATCTTCGACCAGCTTCCATCCAAGGCCTCCATCTAGTGAACTCGTTAAAGAGCTGCTTTATTCAATCGAACAGACAGAGCAAGAAGGCATAATCCGTAAATTTGTATCAAGGCAACCATGGCTCCTCCAAACACTTTCACTACTACGGTGCACTCGTTCCCTTCTCCAACGCCGCATGCATGTGCCTACGAGATCGGCCCCCGAGATGCGAAGAACTCACTCGTCTTCATCGGGGGGCTGGGCGACGGCCCTCACACCGTTCCCTACCCTCGAGCGATAGCCAAGCGGCTGGAGGAAGACCCCAGCCTTGGTTATTCGGTGTTCGAGTTTAGATTGAAGAGCTCCTTCTCCGCCTTCGGCTTCTCGCGACTTGTGGATGACGTTGCCGATATCGCGGCGCTGGTGAGGTATCTCCGGGGCATCGGCAAGGAGCGGGTTGTTCTGATGGGGCATTCCACCGGTACCCAGGTAAGCTCTATGCTCTGGACATCAATGCACACTGGTGACTGGCCGGGCGGCTAACAGAGCCAGGACTGCATGGAGTATACTTCGCCGGCGCACGCAGCGCCACCCGTAGATGGGTACATTCTTCAAGCCCCGGTCTACGACGGGGATGCGATGGCGCTCGTGATGGGCAACGGCCCGCTAGAGGAGAGTATCAAGATCGCCAAGCAACTCATCGACGCTGGGAAGAGCTACGACCGTATGCCGGTCGCTCATCTGCCCGAGTTCTTACAAGGCACGCCAATGTCAGCGTGGCGGTGGTACGCTCTTGCAGCAGCAGAGTAGGTTCAGCGATACAAGCCATGCTCACACGCCGTAGGTAGTATGCTAATGTGCTGTTTTGCGAATAGTGGCGAGGATAATTACTTTTCGCCAGATTTGTCAGACGAGGTAGCGGCCCCGTACTGGCAGAGGGTAGACAAGCCCTTGCTTATACTTCATTCTGGGAGTGATGAGTATGTTCCAGAATCCGTGAACAAGGAGAGTTTGATCAACCACTGGCGCGAATTGTGTAGGCCGGGAATCGCTAGCGAGCTATCAGGTGTAATACCTGGGGCTTGTCATAGAGCCACGGAACCGGAAGCGGAGGAGTGGCTTTGCGATACAGTGATCAAGTTCTTGCAGGGCATCAAATGATGTTGCACATCACAAGAGCCCAATACTCTAAAGACTCACTCGGAAGTGGTACTAAACTAAGGGAATTGGTGGATTCGTTGTACCTGCGAGAAACAAGAAGAGAAGTTGACGGCTAAACACTCGTGACGTTAGTCGATTCTCTCTATTCTTCCTTCGTAGCTCTACATACTCCACGTCTCTTTCCCAAACTACTAAGTACCTACTTTCATGTCACCTTGCAGCTTATTCAACGTGAATATGTGTATTTTGTTCAGGTGCATCCTGAGTTTTACCAACCCCAAATGGCCCGTCAATCAGCGGCAGTGTAGAGGGGAGTACCGTCGAGTGGAATATCATAGGGTGAGAATCAGTACGTAGCACTTAGACTTGGAAAACAGCGGATCCGCTTCATGATACTTCGTAGGCACTAATGTGAATAGCTTCAACTTGGCTCAAGAAATCGGTACTACCAAACCGTGTCCCGCTAGGTTGTTGATTTATTACATAGATAAGCATATGCATTAAAGCAGATACCTACGAAATGTGGGTGGAAAGCTATCGCTCCAACTTCCAAGTGCCAATGAGCAGCATGACTCCGACTCATGAGCTAGCGAGTTTACTCATTCTTGAAGGATATGGCCCCTACTTAGCTCTTGGTATATGAGAATGTATCTCGATATTATTTTATCTTGAATAAGTCTACCCGCCGAAAAAAAGACTCTTCTTCCATTATGATGTTGCTTGACACGTCTTTCCTGGCAATTGCCGGCCTACTCCTCACTGCGTGGTATATATGGAAATGCGTCTCATCTCCCCTCCGGGCGCTGCCCGGTCCGAAACTATCTCTATTCACCTCGCTCGTGCTCAAATCGTATGAGTTCCGTGCTCTACGTACGAGATATATACACAATCTACACTTGCAGTACGGCCCGGTAGTCCGGATCGCGCCCAATGAAGCTTCGTTTGCTTCGCTTGAAGGCATTAAGGAGATATACACCTCCGGAGGGAGTGGCTACGATAAGACCGAGTTTTATGACCTCTTCAAGGTTTACGGGAGGAGGTACGTGCTTGGCCTACGAGTCGTCCTCAATGCCTACCGTCTTACCGTCGTGGTGGTTATGAATACTCACAAAAATACGTGTGCCTAGGACTATGTTTACCACATTAAACAAGGAGGATGTGCGTACCATATCGCACGAATAGATTCCATCACGAATACTAAATGATTATAGCATGCCAAGAGGAAGAAAGTCCTTGCTGACCGATATGCGAATTCAAATATCATGAAATCGCAATCACTTGATGGTATTGCGGAACGGTCCCGAAGGTTCATCGAAAGATGCTCCCAATCCGTCGGCCAAAGCGTTGACTTGTTCGTACGTTCAGCTCAATTGCACGTATATAGAATGTGTGTTAACCCGCTGTAGATTTGTAGGATCGCGCATATAGTCAGCCGAGACGAACAAGTGCTAACGGGGAAAGAGGCTTACACGACTATGCTTTCGATGGCGTAACCCATCATCTATTTCATCCTTATGGATCCGACTCGTTACGAAGCTCAAAAGACGAGGACATCATGAGGCAGGTAGCATTTGATGACAGCCTTCAAAGTGAGTCGCATTTCATGCTGTGCTGTCAAGCTACTTTCTGAACTCCTATTCCAGACCGCCTCGTGGAATATTATAACCCGTTACTACATAAGGTTATTGGCCGTATACTCGCTGTATTCGCGAAGCCACGACAAACCCCTCTCGCGGACGAGTTGGTTTTGTCTGCAACCCAGAAAACGGACCCAGCATCGTTTACACTACTGAACCGCATGCAGGACAAGGCCCACGAAATGGCCCATATAGATATGGCCGCTGAGTGCCTGGATCATATGGCTGCTGGCATCGACACTACCGGAGATGGCCTGTGCTTCATCATGTGGGAGCTTTCGCAGCCTCGATCATTGCACGTCCAGCGCAGGCTGCAGGAGGAACTCATTGCCAACCCTCAAGTCCCATTTGACAAGCTTCCATACCTTGATGCCGTTGTGTTGGAAGGCCTACGGTGCTTTCCGGCAATACCCATGTCTTTGCCGCGATACGTGCCCCGGGGTGGGCGCACGATTGACGGATTCTTCATTCCGGAGCACACGATAGTTAGCAGTCAGGCTTATTCTGCGCATCGCATTGACCGGACCGTGTTCCAACAGCCCGACTTATTCGATCCGGAGAGATGGCTCGAAGAAAAGGGGGTACTGGATAGGAAGCGGCTGTTCTTCGCTTTCGCCAGTGGAGGGAGGGGGTGCATTGGTAAACAGTATGCAAACATATATACCTATCATAACAAGGATGAGTTTCTAACGTTTTATCAATAGTCTCGCGCTGGCTGAAATGAAGATATTGTTGAGAGATGTATACTCCCGCTTCACAACCCTCCCCGACAGCTCTATGACCGACGAAGACATGGAAATGTCGGACCAGCTCATCTCGTCCCAGCCGCGAGGGCAGAAGTGTCTATTAAGACTTGAGCCGATTCAAAATGATGTCCGCGATTAATAAGGGAGGGAATCAGACGACACTGCGGCTTCTGTACGTCAGCCGTCCTGAGTGTTAGGTGTTGTTGTCCCCAACACATTCGACTGTGAATCCAGGAGTCTCGAAGACCCATCACCGAATATCCTTCCGTGACGGGAAAAACGACGCGTTAATCCTTTACCTGGATTAACAGTATATATGCACATCGCGACACCTTCATAGTGCCCAACTAGACGACACCCCCTATCGCCATTCTCGCTCCATCGATGAGAGGTGATATATGCCTGGCTGATATGCCATGAGAGCTTAGTAGGCGGCTTAGCTCCTTGGCCTGCACAAGACTTGTACATCGCAAAAGACGGGAGAATATGAGATAGGAGTTCATTGGGAAATAGGTCGATGATCATCTACTATACATGAACCATTGTGACTGACGACGTTTCTGATGCAATTGTCGATATTATGGCTTTGGTAGCACGGCTACAGATATGCTCTGTATGTGAAATAGCATCTGCCCATACCGCCGGTCGCCTCTCTTACACCAGGTCGATCATACAGCAATCATCAGTAGTATTGCAGCGCACGATCATAGCTATCATAGCTCATCACACTATCTGAATATATTTATACGCTTAAACGCGAAATAGCTACGAAACGAACAAGCACGGCGATACGGCGAAGCCATGCGGAAAATAGATGACCTCTCTCAGTAGATTGTAATATTGTTATCTCGCGCAAGATGCCCGAGATAGCCAACTCGCACATATCAACCTCCCTAGAAGACCCCACGATAAGATCATCCGCCCATGTGCTATTTTGATACTAGGAGGAGCTAGGATCATCGAAATGCAGTCCGACAGCTTTCATCATGTTTACATGCAACCTCCCTCCCTCCCGGCTGCACCTCGAGAGACAACCGTCACAGCTTGACAGCCCAGCCTCGACGTGGCCTGCCGCCTGATGCGTACAGGTCGTCGCTTACATCTGTGTTCATCTCACCCCCATGCATATTTTTCATCCGTGTACGTCGGACTGCATGGTCTAATTATCTGCTAAAGCCGAAAAAGACGGCGTTCGAGTATGTCGCGGGCGCGGGCGGGCTGCAGATGTCGAGCATAGGTTCGAGGCAAGGCAGACGGGAGCGACAACCTTCGCTTGCCTTCAGTCCTGTGGGGGGTTATGCTAGGGAAGGGCCGGGCTCACATTCCGGACGAGCCGGCATGTGAGAACATCCAGCTGGTCGTCGTTGATGCGATGCAGCGCATCGCAGTGTAGTGTACGACGGTCCTCGGGGGTCGGTCCTCACCTCCATTAACATATGATACCAAGCTCCCCGTCGGTAGTCGATCATGGATAGCCAACCACGCTCGCGCCAGTTAGAAATAGAGGGTGTAGTTCCAGGCCGTCTTGGTGCGGATGGCCTTCTCCGATAGGGCAATCTCCACGCACACCGGGGACCATCCCAGCAGTAATTAAGCTTATAGGGTAGGCAGGGAGATACTTTGGGTTCACGCCGTACCCTTACACGAGAGAGCGCAGCTTGGCCATGCGCTCAATTGGTAGAGGATGGGATAAGGAAGGATATACACGGTCATACAAAGTTCTCCCGGCATGTCTCAGGCGGAGAACAAAGGAAAGTCAAGCATCGCCGGCGGGCAACGTAACCAGGACACCCTGGTGTGTCTCTCAGGGGGGGGCCTAGCAATAGTTTCAGGCACTCCTAGGAAAGTATTATCTACAAGGCAAGATGCGATTCACAACAAGGGAAGGGAAGACATACAATCTCCGGCAGGGAGATGACGGCGGCAGCAGCGGTAACCCAGCGAGGCGAAGCAAGCAAGGCACGGAACCGTGGATGTTCAGGATTGGCGCTGTGTGACTGTCTCGCCCTCTAACCCACTAGGCTGAGCTGGACGTCCTTAACCCGGTTGCCGGAACCCCCCCTCCACCCCCCCAAGCTTCGCATATCTACCCTACATACAGAGACTTGGCGACGTCCGCGTCACATGCGAGGGAGAGGGAGACGGAAGATGGCCTTGTCGGAGGGGGAGAGAGACAGAAGCCACCACGTTCACTTCAACCTATGGAACCTTTCCTCGTCGCCCACGTGTCTGATTCAGCCAGTATCTCCTGTAAAAAATAAATATGTTTCTCCCACGTACATTACGAGGTCCATTATCTACAGTATACAAGAAAGAGCCTTGTAATACCTACTCCAAGGCCGTCTCAAGCCACAAGAAAAACAACCGCGCCCTGTTCCCCAGTTCGGGATCTAGAAGTCCAAGCAAAGCAAGCCTCATGATGCAAGCAAAGACGTAAACGCCCTCCCCGATGTAGGTCATCAGTCTGTACATGCAGTAGACTAGGCAGGTAGAACGCAGTACCTACCTTGCATGCATCTCGACCGCCCCCTGACCGCCGCCCAAGCTCCAAACCCCAACCCCCTTTTTCCCTTCCGCGGACGCATGGACGTTGAGATCCGGTTGCCATGATGCAACCCTCCATCGTTCCATGCGTCTTTGTTCTTTTTCATATCTCCATCCACTCTGTCTCTCTGTCTCTGTCTCTCTCGCTCTCTCCCTCTTTTCTTTTTGTAGCCCCCCCCTCTTCTACAGTTGTCGTTCGACGTGCAGGATGAGAGCGAGCAGGCAATTCAGGGAATGGGATGCGTCAATCTCACAAGGCGCACACAAGGGCGTGCGCGCATTATAGAGTTACCGCTTTGCGGCATACCTACAACTTTGGGCGGTTGGTATTTGACCGCCACCAGTATTTGACTAGGTATACTATCATATCTAAGTACCTTTCACCGAGATAGCAAATGAAGAATGAAGAAGTGAGTGAGGTGCTCTTGCAGGCTGTGTGCGACCTGCAGCCCCAATTAGTCTTTCTTGTTCGTATAATTATCATCATCCCTTCCCCTTCGTCCTGCAAGCTCTTCCGAATCGGGATGTTCCATGCGTGTATATCCTGTAGGTAAGTCTCTCTGTACATACTGTACGTACATGGCTATCTTATCACAGATAATTAAGGCGCGGGGAAAGAAATTCGGCGTCTGACACCTGACCCCACGTAAGAATCTCGGAAAAGTTCATCGAGCACCAAGATGATGTAGCGGTGTGTAGTTGGGTTGGGTTGGTTGCTTGCTTGCTCATCGCCGGGGCGGATTGTTCTTCCGTACAGTGGTAGTGGTGGTAATCAATGAGAAACTTGGTAATTATTCCGCGGGAGACAGACTTCGCTGCATGTCACGGTTCATGGCCGGTCTGCCGACTGTTGCCGGCGAGAAAAAAAAAAGTCCTACCCTCCCTTAGGTTAGCGGGATAGGGCGGAAAGAGACAACGCCTCTCATAATCTACTAGGTCTCACCAGGCGATCGTTGCATGGCAATGTCTCAGCTGCTTAACGCTAGGGAGTCCGGGGTAGCGACTTAGCACTTTTAGGCTTATATAGTCTTATTTTACAGATTGACTCATGGCTAGTTTTACATGAGAGCAAGGAGAACAAGGTGGTCGCTTTCAAGTGTAAGAGTTGGAGTCATTCTAATCGCCATGGTTTTAGAGGTTCAATGGCAGGCGACCTACCTATTGTATGTAATTAATATGTGATTGTCTCGACATGTAACTGGCAGCAGTTCAATTTGGGTTGTATAGGCGTTGAAGATGATCGGCCGTCTCATATGATGGGTTTCGTCTCAGTGAGAGTGAACGGTTCTCTATGTCATGATGAGATGTGACTTGTAGTATTTGCGTCATGAATATACTAAGCTCTGTAGAAGTTTTATAAGTATCATAATAGGTACTTGATTGAAATGCGTCAAGAGAGAGGGAGAGAGAAAGAGAGCGATGATCAACCTACCAATTACTGTCCCCTTAAGCGTACGTAGGTGTAGACAAATGAAATCGTCACGGAACTCTGAATGTACAGATCTTTATACGAGTAAGCACTCGGCTACGCTCATATTGAAAGAGATTTCAGAGATGTTTATCAGAGATTCTTAACGTGAGATGCTCAACTTATTCGTGATTCTAGATACATAGACTTCTATAATGAGTATGTTTATATCAGGTCGAAGCAGAAGGCTTAATGATAACCATGGTAAATTTGGCTTTCTACACACATTCCTATTTATTAGGCCTCCTTCCTAGACATGTTTTGCGCCCGAAAAAAAAATACGAAGAAAAAAAGGAGCACCCCAAAATGCTGGCAATACATCTAGTCAAGTCAAGTCCATTTCAAAATTTCGCCAGTTTTTCCAATGATGTCCCGCTCCGGTTCACCAAATGCACTGAACCGCGATACTCTCTTTTCCTGCGTCCATGAGGTAGATGAGCCAGGGCCCAGATGTGCCTTCGGCAAGATGAAGTAGGAAAGGAATAGTAGGAAAGGAATAAGCAGGAAAATGAGTAGGAAAAGTGAGGAATTTGCCAGCAGTCGCTATGATAGCGAACAATGTGCTTCAGAAAGATGAAAGATCTCCCTGACCTGCACAGCCAAGCTGACCATCTACTTGTTGCCCGCAGGGCTAATTAGTGAGGAACCAGATGAGTGTGTTCTGCCTCGGTCCTCGGGACAGCTTCCGCTGATGGCGCCCCTTCCATCGTGAAGCTCTGATGATGATAAGGCGGAGGATGCGATACGACAGACGGGCCGACGATCCCGGATGCGAATAAGTCGCTGTGGTGCAAGTCGGTCGTCGGTGGTGGTAGTCCGTCGACGGTCGACGTCGCATATGATGGGGCCCGAGTCATCTGTCCGTTGAAGACTTGCGTGCTAGGCAATTGGGGTTGGAAGCTATACTGCGATGGATGGCTGGGGGGATTCTGCCAGTGCGAGTAGACAACTGAAGTGGCCGGGCTCCCGTAGTCGGAGGGAGAATTGAAGACCGAAGATCTCTTGCTATTTTCTGCCTGGGGAGTAGGGCACAGCTCCGGAAGCCCGTGGCTATAGCTCGGTGCGTGACTACCAACGCTGGGTGCCTCAATATAACCCGATCGTTCATGGAATTCGGAATTATATCTCTGATGCGAGGCATGCGAAGCATGAACGAGGTCATTTCCAGTAAAACTGTTGCCTGAATAATGTGCTGGCCCTCCTTGCCCATAGGTTTGGGCTTGGGGCATCAGCGGCAGGCCGTGTGGTTCAACAGATGGCGGCCCAGACGATGCTGGCGTATACTTTCGATTATATTCGTCGTAGTTATCGTCATAATCTTCGTCGTCATCGTCGTCGTCGTCGTCATCGTCGGCGTCGGCGTCGGCATCCAACGTTCGCCCTCCTCTGGGAGCCTTACCATTGGAGGCGACTGTAACAAAGATTTCCGTTTCGCCGTCTGCATCTAGTAAGTTTCATTGTGCGACTGAAGTGATAGAATCTCTCGGACTTACCCATTTCACAATTTCTGAAACGTGCCTCCAGCCTCGCTACCTTGAACATACTCCTGAGAAGCGACTTCCTGTGTTTGTTCTTTGGAGACTCCTCCTTGCCTGACAAAGCTGTCAAACACTCAAGCGTTATCTCTTCTAACCGGTCAAGGTTTAGTCCGCTAACTCGGATAGCCTGGTTTTGTGACTCCTCCGGCTCTATCAGCATCCGCAAAATGTGGCAAAGGAGGTAAATACGCTCTGAAGAAATAAGGTTAGTAAGTAAACAAGTGTGAATGTAACTGTAGCACTTACCGCCCATGATAAGGTGATCAGGCTCCTTATGTCGTAGGTAGATAGGTTTGCGATCCCCTATGTTGCAATACGTTTCTGGCCACCAATCTGGCCGCGTCTTATCTCCCTCCGTGTAAGGATTTGAAGCTTGTTTTTTGGGTAGTATAGCCTTGATCCAGGCTTTCCCGATGAGCTTGCACGCCAACTGTTGGCAGCGCCTGAAGGTATAATCGTAGAAGGCATAGATTGCTTCGCTATCCCCTACTTTGATCGCTTTTCGGGACATATTCGATGCCATCGACATCCTACCTTGCCCCTGAGGCCCACGTTGGCTGCTGTGAGTTCTGACCCTCTTCCCGGGTCTAGAATTCTCATCATCGATATAAGGATTTGTGTATTGACACTGATCTCGTGCCCTTGCTCTGCTCCTCTTGGAAGTGCTACTTGGTGTGCCGTCTGATCTTGACGAATTGAATGATTGATCATCGCCTAAGACAGAAAGGTTAGCGTGATCTAGTCGATGAGATGACCTTCGCTCTAGAGTAGATGATATACCTGTCTTCACTCGAGCCACCTCTTTCACAAAAGCCCCCTGGTCAAAAAACTGTGTACAGTCTAGCTGTTTCGAGCCGACTGGAGTAGAGAAGCAAATCGCCTTCCCGTTATCCTCGGCGGCCACGAAAAAGATGTCCCCTGGGATCTGACACATCTCCCGTAGACACTCAGTGATTGTCTGCTCTTCTAGTCAGCGCGGATAACTACTTAGTGTATATAGAGGTGAAATTACCAGAGGGGCCCGCCTAACGTCTGAAGACTCTACAGACTGACCATCACTAGAGATGGCTTTAACTTCAGCCTCGCTAGGAGGAAGCCAAGTACCTGGCGGTGGAGGATACTGGCTATGACTGGGGGCAGTAACTAGCACCATGATTAGGCAAACCTGGGATCGGATATAATTCGTGCAGAAATGGTCCACACGCGCAGAATGAGCTGTGCCGACCGATGATGGCTATCTATAAGGTGAATCCTGTTAAACAAGAGGCGATATAGCGTAAACGTGAGTATATGGAGTAGTTCGAATGGGATGTACTGAGTTCACAGCGAGGTCCGAAAGGCGACCGTGGAATTCCAGGGCCGAATATATGTAATGACACGAGGCTGACCGACTGGCAGAAGAAAGGGTGTGAACCACCTCGTATGAGATGTTCAAAATGGAGCTTTGAATCTCTGGGTAGCAGCAAGTTATGATGGTAGAGATGGCCACTCAGGAGCTAGTGCTACTCAGGCGAAACAGTCTTCCTTTGTTGGAGCACGATTTAGGAGCCTGCTTCCTTGGAAGATCGGACGGGAGGGACGGGAAACAAACAGATCTGTCGGGAGATGTTGACAACGATGTTGACAACGATATTGGCATCAGCGTGGGAGGACCGAGCTGAGCGTGGGTCTGTCGCTGGGAACAAAGAGAGCTAATATATGAGTCTTTAGGCGCTGCGTTGATGAAATTGCTCCTAGGCTCCTGACTGAAGTCAAGTCGAGCAAGACCACAGACTAGTGTCGTCGGGATGGAGGATGAGAACCTGAGACATCAGTTAGAACACTCCACTTGCTCCAAGGTGATGAATCGTGGTTGCTAGGTACCTGTACTTGTCGATGGACTGCCAGATCACGAAATGATTAGTGGCGTGTGGAGGATTGGCACTATTCTGAATCCTGAACGGTTGGTGTGGTTCGTGAACTACCCCGGAAAACAAGACATATGAAGGTCTCGAAAGAGGTTTTATATGCCAACGGCGATCGTTGAGATTAGGTAGGGAGCAGGACTTCGGCGATAGGGTCCTGTAACGTAGTCTAATGTATATCCGTATGTGGCCTATAGCTGAAGACGGAAATAGTGGCTCGGAAGCTCAATACATGGATAGATAATGCCGGCTCATATGCGGAGAGGAGTACAGATAATCGAAGGCCAATAGAATAGACACAAACAGGGACGATGATAGCCACGCCCGACCCTTTCGGTCATGAGCGACCCTATCTTCTTCCACTTCCAATGTACCTACCTACCTGTGTACACAGCCCGCAAACGAGGGAGAAAAGCAGGGAGGTGAGTATTTCGTAGACTAAGCTAAAAATAATTAGAAAATTAAGAGTGTGAAAAAAGGAAAAGAAAAAGAAAAAGCTCCAAAGATAGAAGCAGGTACACCCATCAACCTACCTATGCGGAGGCGGGTCAAGAGGCACTGTGCACTCGACTGGGACAGACTGACTGGGATATGCATTTCGCAGGGATAGATAGTACTTCGTCCAGACAGTTTCTCTGTCACCCCTGTTTCCACGGTAGTGTAGGCATAAGGCGGGCGGAGAAACGAATAATTAGGAGAGTCGATAGTTGCGGTAGGGACAGTGCTCCGTGGATAAAGGCGGCAAGCAGTCGTGGGGCGCTTGAGATCCAAGCCAGTCATTGCGCACGCCATTGGACGCTGTAGCTGCGAGGTAACAGCAACATCGATTAGATTCACACCATACGAGGTGGGTTGAATAGAATCGCCTTGCTTCGTTCCCTGGGCTCAGAATATGCATAATCCTGGGAAATAATTAAAGTAGCTGGGATATGCGGCACGTCCACTGGATATTTCCTAGTGTAGAGTAACCAGAACAGACACCGACTTAAGCTGCCGTGTAGGTAGAGGTAGGTATTCCGTATCCATGACCTTGTGAGATTTCTGTGGACGTGATTGATGGTTGATGATGGAGGACAGTAGAGTGTCTAGAATAATGTCTTTCTGGCCATAGTGACTTAGGTAGTCCTTGAGATAATTAGCTGTGTAGTCTGAGTGTAGTTAGCACCTGTTTACTTACTTACTTGTCTAGGCACATGGATGATGATGGATAGCTCGGGACGTTACCGGTTTCGTTCTAAGGGTAGGGTGAATACCTATTCTGTAAAACATCCGTCAAGAGGAGATAGAGCGGCCGATACATGCTGGCCTATGCGAGATCGCAAGGCCGCATATGGCATCAGAGGACGGCATGAGTGGCGGCATGAGTGGCATTGTGGGTTGAAGCACTCCTAATCTTTGGGTAAAGTACTTGGTACTAGCCATGCAACTACCACCTAACATACCTACATCCTACCTAGTACCTTACTTAGGTAGTCGATGGTTGGTACACCACTCTGCACTTAGAACAAAGAAAAAAAAATTATGTACTTGGTATGTATGCACAGGGTTATCCACGAACAGCGCACCCCGATCTTACATCCAGCGTAGGTACTTGAATAGTACTTATGTAGCTATCTAGACTAGAAAGAGAAGCGGGTTGGGAGACGTTGGGAGTGACATTAGCGGCGGCAATTCGGTGGGTGCTTTTAGTGGGGCTGGCACATGTGGGGGGTGCCTACTTACTTCATTGGTATAAGTGCCGAAGTATGGTTGGGTGACCCTGGCCAGCATCTGAAGCCTCTAAGTACTTCGTACCTTTCCCCCTGTCTACCCCTACCTCCATACCCTGCTGGCTTAGCATTATCCATCGCGCTAGACTAAATTCATCCACCGCCTTGCCTCACATTTCAAGTGCCTACCGAGGTACTTTTATATTTACGTGACTTTGTACAACGACAATTCTATAAGTCGCTACGAGGCTTTCTCTAGATAGAATCTGTACGACAGTATCTCTGAATTGCGTGTGAAGCCGGAACTACCCGTGAAACTTCGTATTTACTATGTTTGCCTCTTGGATGAAGAGTACCAAGTTTAGTATCTTGCCGAAGTTATGAATAGGGCCAGCTCAATGTATAGTAGTATTCAGTGACCAGCTAACAATATACTTACCTACCTACATAAGTAGGTAAGTACCTAAGTAGGCTTATACTTCGGTATCTAGACACTTAAGGTGAGTAAGTTAGGTCCTGTAATGGATTAGGTACGTCCTATCTGAAGAAGGCTAGTTAGGGCTGTTCTATAAAGCTTCAAGAATGCACTTCTTCTTCCTACCCATGCGGCGGCATCAGCCACCTGCAACGAAGCACGTCTTCACTTACACTCCAATAACTAATCAGTAATTATCCCAGCTGGTTCGCCAGAATTATTATATTGTACGTAGGCGTTCAAGCTCCGCAGAAGATGGCACAGCAGGTACCCAGGTGCATACTGCCTACTTTGAAAGCCAACATACTATTATTAATTGTAAACCACTTACTCTAAATGTTTCTCTAGGATACTCGTGAGACCTCTAAAATATATCCCGCTATTTTTACGAACTACCACGACAGCAATGTTTCACTCGCCAATCAGTCTCAATTCCCCTTGTGAAACAAGTTCACTAGTACAATCTAGACGCGAACACGATGCGCCCATTTTGGGCTTCAAGAGATCGACCGCTAGTATGTCTCTGGCCAAGACCACCTAGGTTAGCTCGTGGAACTCAGTCACTGTGCCCATCTCAAACCCCTCGATAGACTCGGCATATCCCTTTCGTATCAAAAGGCGTGATTCTCTTGATGCTGAGGCACTCGATTCACAGTAGATTTTGGGTCTCTGGTCACATAGTGAAGCGCAGCACCCGCAAGGTGAATAAGGTATATATACTTGTAAACATTGGCGGCTATGCTCTGGCATATATTGGTGCTTCGATGCCCTCTATACTTAGTTCATAAGCCATACTCTCGTCACAGGCTGTCGCGGGTAACTGTACATTGAACCTCCGGTCATAACTTAAACGGCGATAAAGAAATCAAAAGAAACGAATCTAGGGATAACTATGCATGTTTCTTCATCAAGGGATGAGCTTACACAGTCTGCAACTGCAGCGGCGCCCTATATACCTAGCGCTTCCTAGTATATACTCTGTCTGACCACGTTAGAATATTCTACCTATAATCCCACCTTTTTCACGACGTCTGCCAGCGGTGGAACACGTTTTTCTCGAACGAAATTCGTGTAGATCAACGGGGGAGCTGTGAACTGCCACGAGCCAAAGGTTTCAGTTGAGGGGGTGGCCCGCCTCGGGGCCATTAATAGCATACCTGACCTACCCGAGTTTAGATAGACACCTAGCAAAGCACCTCGCCGACGTCGAATTCCTACTGGCCTCCCTTGTTTCTGGGCAATCATGTGTGCGGAAGCAAAGCGTTGGTTACTCAAGTCTTGGTCTCTGTTTCCGAGGTCTCCGGGCGTATAAACATGGAAAATTGGAGTAGGTACCGACTTTGACTTAGGTACGTGACGCTGATTGACGTCCTTCTGGCCACATGGGGATCTACGAAGGAAAAAAATATGACATTGCGTGGCGTCGTGTATGTCTTACTTTTCCTCTCGTCTAATACGGCATGGCGAAGTTCTCTTGAGATTCAAAAGTACGCCAAGCCGTGGAAGCGCCAAGGTCAGCGGGCCTATGCTACGGGTTGCTGAGGGAGCTGCTTTCGCACCGGCATGTGTCCCATCCGCGTTCTAGCGCTTCGCCCGCGCTCGCCCTGATACGCCAGGGACTGATGTTGAAAACAGTGCTGGCTGCTGTCCGTCCTGGGTCTCGATCGGCGCCGAATGGGGGGGGGGGAGTGCTGTGCCTCCCGAGCTTACTAATTTCCCCGGGGCAATCGTCCGGCAGTTGACGTGAAATGCTGATCATGTGGTCTAGGGATGAAAGCCAGAAGCCAGGATAAGGAGGTAAGGTATTCGAAAATCTTAACGTCACGCACACAAGATCCGACGCCGTGTGACGCAAGAAAACCAAACTACGAACTCATGACAGACGTGCGAAGCCAGGCTTGTTCGTTACACGGCAACGACATTGGGCGTCAGCATCAAGGCGCCGGGCCTCATCTCATCAAAAGGCGACGCCAAAGGGGGGAGGACCAAGCCTCGGTTCGCCTGACAATTACGCATGCGAATGGGGATTTTGCAGGGTACTATTAGCATACCCTGGCCTTAGCAGGTGCGCCACGTTCTAACATCTCCTTCGAGATGGGGAGATGGGGGGGAGATGGTGGGAGAGGGAAAGAGATGAAAAAGTTCCACACGACCGTCCCGACCGCTTGGGAATTAGGAACTAGGATCTCTTCGGGGCTGTGGCTGTATACTAATCACGTCCTGGTGCTGGGATACACCGACTAGCGAGACGGGCTGTCCAGCCGGAGGCTATCCTCCTCCCAGCCTGCCCAGTAATAATTCTTTCCGGGGCTGGACAGGAATTGCGAATAGGGGAAAAGATCAGCACAAAGGCTTCTGCGCCTCGGATGCCTTACTTAATCTGGGAATTGGAGCGGGTCGGTTGCCACACCACCACTACCTACTATTACCATCGACGTCAAAACCGTATTATACACACAACATACAACATCGCCTGGATATAGTCGTACGACCAGGGGCACGAGGAATGACTTTTCAGGTGCCTGTGCAACAACTGCAAAGCGAGAGACAGACTCCAAGTCATCCGAGATTCTGTGGCCTCTCTGTATTATATGCTATACATACTAAGCACGTAGCTTTCTATCTACTTCTCTGCCTCCTCTCGCTGGGATCAGGCTCGCTAACGGCACTCCGTCAAAACCCCTCTTCTGCCGGCGCGGTGTTACACAGCATTTGGTGACTGCAGAACGGCTTGCATGGAAAAAGGGCGTCTGTCTTCTCGGCGCTGGAAATTCGAGAGATCTGCCTATTCCGTTTTAATTACCACGTGCATGATGGGTTGTCATCCCCCCAGGACGCCCGCTCCTCGTAAAAAGCCTCCGGGTTCGATACGACCCAATTAGTCGAGAGATCTGGTTGGTCGGTTGGTCGGTTGGTGTGAAAAATAAATTATTGTCGCCCTTGCTGGGCTGGGCTGGAGACCTTTCCCATGTCCATATCCCCATGCTATGCCATGCCATGCCATGCCACGCCATGCCACGCACAAGAAGGAGCCTTGCGTCGGGGAAGCTCGTACGATGACGACGACAAGCCCGACCTTCCTGCGAGTGTCGAATAGCGCATGCGGTGAACATCCCAGAGATGGATCCTGGACTGTCCAGATATCCATATGTATTTACGCATTAGGGACTGGCCGATAGTATTACGACCGCCCGTGTAGTTCCGGCCGATCGTGGCTCTTCTCGATCGCGCCCATCATCGTTCTGGGCGCTGCGAGATCTTGGTTCCCATCTCATCCATGGTTCCATCGCCGGCGCTCTCGTTTATCCTGCATCCTTGACGGTATTATCTCCAAAACGGTATCTCCAGACTGTCCCGCCCGTTTCGGGAAATCCGAACAGCCAGCCCATCTGTGGTAGCTAGCTAAGTAGCCGTCAAGATATCACCACCACCACCACCGCCGCCGTCGCCTGGTACAAGTTGTATAAAACCGAGAGAAATGCAATAACCCAGCCTCCAAAGCCTGTGCTGATAACCGAGCTTTGCTGGCCTTGCGTGACACCGCCTATTGCGGCCAGGAGCATGACATGTGGTTAACGAACAAGTGAATCAGAGTTGAGGATAAGCGAAATGCTCCCGCCACGCCACGCCATTGCTACCTACGCCATGCCAAATGCCCCGCATTGTCAACAACAACAACAACAACAACAACAACAACAACACCATCCAACCTCGTGGCGTTCGTTATGCGTCTCGCTTGTGGGGTCGGCAGTCATGTATACAACCTCCCTACCTAACTCAATGAGACAATGGCTACTTGCACAATCGAGATCAGGATACAGCCCATACGGTAGCAGCACAGATGTGGCGTCACAGCCCGCAGCCATAGCTACTCTATAGGTGGTAGCCCGGCACAACCATCACCATCACGATTACTCGGAGGAGAAAGGTAGGGAGAGCTTCTTGACCGATAGGTTAGGTAGAGTTGGAGGCACTCGTAGTAGCATCCCATCCCAGCTCTCAACGCTAAAATTCTGTGATTGATGCAAGGCAGGTCGACGGATTAGGACGTGAGAAAAGTCTCCTTCCAGTCGACGGCATGTCGTAGCTCGAAAGAAGAAAGAAGCGTAAACAAAAACAAAAAACATCCTTGCTGGCCTGGGTTAGGTGGTTCCTCTCTCTCTCTCTCTCTCTCTCTCCTGGCGTCCTTGTCAGACGAGGCCGCTAAACGCGGCCGTTTCCCCTGTGGGTAGTCGCTCGATGTTGATCCTATGACTAACTCGTGCATGCATGCGAGGGCGGGTGGCATTGGGAAATCGATTGGTATGTAGCCATGATCTGGCATCTTGCGATCCACCGCCTAAACCATGAAGAAGACGACATACTGTAAAGTGATCGTGCAGCTTGCGGATATGCATGCCAATAGCAGCACAGATATAATACAAGGTCCTGTGCCGTACACTACACCGCAGCAAGGAAGCTGACCTGAAGATGGGACTGGGGCTACACTACAGCAGGATCCTGGACACCAAGCGCACTCGAAACAGTATGTATCATCATGTCAACTGAATGAGACGGTGAGAAACTCTTTCAGGTAGCTACCTTTTTCACTTACAGGTCATGGGATGTGGAACGGTAATTCTGCAAGAGAAAAATCAAATCAAAGTGCGTCGTTGAAGGGGCGCGTGTTTGTTAGGAACACAATTCAATATGTACTACCGACTAATAAAATTTATACACCATTTTTCCTCAAGTAGCGCCTTGGCTTGCTAGTGCGGCTCGTGTTGGAGCGTCCTGATAATGTAATTATGTATGCTAGCAAGGAACTTTTCACCTTAGTATGTCTGACAAGTGCTTGACTAACTCGCGGTCTATGTCGCTGCCGTTGAATCAAATCCCGAGTACCCAACCGGATGCGTATCACGACTGAGTTACTCTGTGTCGAGACCAGACTGCTTCACTAAACTGTAGAATATACCCCTTTTCTTGATGAGAGCTTGAGGAGTATCAAACTCTGCGACCTCACCCTTGTCAAGGACAACTATCCTGTCACTGTCAAGTATAGTATTGATGCGGTGGGCGACAGTGATAATAGTGCGGTGGGCAAACATATCCGATCGCAACGTAGTCTGAAGCATGGCATCTGTTTCAACGTCGACCGCCGCTGTCGCTTCATCCAAGACAAGAATATTGGATGGAGTAAGCATGGCGCGGGCTAGAGAAATCAGCTGTCTTTGGCCAGCCGATAAGTTTGAACCTGAGCAGAACAGATTGTTAGCATACATTCAACTGGAAGGCATTCTGATGTCCATATAGCTCTAGATAGGTGATCCCCATTTGAGCTGCGTTGGGATGCGCCGTCGATCATGCAACAGGTTCGTGTGTCGCAGCTTGTTGGGCTTGGGTAAGGTTCATGTGCTGCCGTGTATCCTCCCCCGAGCATGCAAGAAGCCGGACGTATCGTTACTACGACAACAAGAGCCGAAAGAAAGCGAGAGATTGCTCGTGTCTCGATACATACCTCCTTCATTGATTTTTGCCTCAAGGCCCCCGTCCATTTTCGTCACATGTTCTTTAAGTCGCGCATGATCTGGAAGCGAAAGAGTTAGCATTTCTCTTACCAGAAACAAGTCCAGAGAGCTGTTCCAGTGATATACGAGCAGATAGATCGTAACTCAAGCTGGAGTACGGAATGCTGTCAGGCCTACCTAGTACGCTCCATAATTCCGTATCATCGTGAACATGTCCAGGGTCAAGGTTGTCCCGCACTGTGCCTTCGAAAAGCGCAGCATCTTGAGGGATAATAGCAAGTCGTCGCCGCAAGTCCAGTAGACCGATCTTGGATGTGTCGAGATCGTCTATGCTGATCTGACCACTGTCGGCCTCGATGAGGCGAAACAAAGACAGTGTCAATGATGATTTCCCAGCACCAGTTCGTCCTACCACACCAATTTTCTCGTGTGACTTGATGTCTAAGTTGATGTTTTTCAATACCAGATCCAAGCCCTCGCGATAGCGAGTGCTGAAGTTGCGGAAATTGACCGCACCATTGGCAGGCCAGGAGATGGGAGGACGGTGGCGAGGAATAATTTCAGGGGCCTCGCTTGGTATGCGCGCGTATTCAAGAATACGTTCCACGGATACGATGTTGGTCTCCACTTCCACCGTCTGACGAACGATCCAGTTCAAAGATGTGGTAATCTGAAGAGCATATGACATTGCTAGACCCACCATTCCTTCGCTGAGACCGCTGCCGCCTGTCACCGAGATGATGGCGAACCCGGCAGCACCAAGTATGATAACAGCCCCAAGGAATTCTAGACGTACTGCCAACCATCTATTCGCACTGATGGATGGAAAGTATGCTCGCAGGTTTGAGTCAACCCGATATTCGTTCTCTTGTTCAAATCTTTGCTGTTGACGATACGCCCGAATGGTACTAATGCCACCAAGTGATTCCTGGAAATGCGCGTACATAGGACTTCGGCTGACACTATCCAGTCGCTTTAGTTCTCGCGACGTTCGGAGATAATAACGTTGAACCCAGTAGTACACGGCGCCTAGTGGGAAGATTAGAGCAACAAAAGCTGGGGTGCTGACTGAGATGACGATAAGGGTGAAACCAGAGCGGGCGAAATTGACAAAGAGCATATTGAAAGTTCGCGCCAGAACTTCATCTAACCGATAGACATCGCTGGAGAATCGATTGAGAATCCTCCCAGCAGGTGTCGTGTCGAAGAAGGACATTGGTGCTCGAAAGATGGCGGTCGCCATACGCTCGTGTAACTTTCTCGACGCCTCGATGGAACAGAATATCCATAGAATCAGAGTTTGGACAACTGTTAACGCAGCAGACCCTATGCCAAAGGCGAAATAGATACCCAGATACTTGGCAACATGAGGATTACCACCAGCCGCGCCATTCAGCTCTGCCCATTGTTTGAGCCAAACACTGCCGCCGATCTGAGCCGTTTGAGCCGCAATTAATGTAACCAAATAAATGCTAACGGCCACGAGGTTGCTTGTTTTGGCATACTCGAGATAAACGTCCCACTTGACCTTGCCCTGCTCAAGATGTTCCTTGGTCTGCCGAGTTCTGGCACTCGGTTCCTCCTCGTCACCTAGTTTTCCTCTGGGGCCTTTAAAACTAGCCTGACTGGCTCGTCTTAGGGTCGCCATACTGCCCCTGCGATTCTGGGCAGTTGAAGAAGGTCCTGTTCTTATGGGCGCCAGTTCAGCCAATCCTTCTTGGGCTTCCTCCATTTCTTCTTTATCTTGGTGATTATCAGGTTCAATGTATGTAGAGGTCTCGCTTTCGAATCTTTCAGGACCAGAATCTGAAGAACTAGCGACGGATGAAGACGGGCCGGAATCCTGTCCAGCATTCTTGATAAGGTCCGCGATGCCCCCTTTCATAGCCATGAGTTGACGGTATGTTCCACTCTCGACAATTTCCCCCTCTTTCAATTGGCATATAAAATCAGCATCGCTTAGAACGGCGATGGCGTTAGTGGCTAAGATACGACATTTTGAATTGAGAAGACCTCTTGGGCCCAAGACGTTCTCCACAATGTGTCGGGCGACGTGGGAATCGACGGCGGATAGACAATCGTCGAGTAAGAAGATGTCAGCACGGGCGTAGACAGCGCGAGCAAGAGCAACTCGTGCTTTTTGGCCACCACTCAATGAGATACCCCGTTCGCCGACGACCGTCTCATCTCCATCAGGGAGCTGCGTAAAATCATCAAGTAATGCACATGCTTTAACCGTCTTTTCGTAGAAATTCGAGTCGTATCGATGACCGAAGACGATGTTTTCCTTGACTGTTGCATTCATGATCCATGGCTGCTGAGCAACATAGGCCACCGACCCATTGATACGCACGTCGCCCTCACTTTTCCACAAGTCGCCTAGAATGCTCTGCAACAGTGACGATTTGCCCTGACCAACTCTACCAACAATACAGGTAAGATCGCCTTTACGAGCTGCAAAATCGATGTTCTTCAAAACAGACTTCGCCTCATGACGGTTCCATGAGAATGTACCATGGCGAATGACCACGGAATCGTCACCTCGTTCCTCGGCGGCGGGGCCAATTTTTACAGCATCGGGCTGGATTTCTTCAGCAGTCAGGTAGTCGCTCAAACGTTGGGCGGCTACAGTAGCCTCAATGATGGACGAAATGACCATGGGTAGCACAGCAAGTGGGAAGGTAAGCAGATTGAACAGCGTGAGAGCGGGGAAAACAATTTCAGTGCTTAAGGGCACATCATGCGTCCACACGAATATTGCGAATGTGGAACACGAGACTAGAAATGGCGTCGTAGACCAAGTGAAGTTGGCAAATGCTTGTCCAGCACCGATTTTGCGAAGATTCTTTAGTTCCATGTCATTCCTGACAAAGTTGAGCTTATTCATGAAGGCCGTGCTCCAGGCGTAAAGCTTGATGCTCTTCATATTATTGATAATTTCTGCAATCAGTCGACTTCGGGAATCTTTGTTCTTCATCTGGTCTTTCTGTAACCTTTTCATGAACCGAGCAATCATAGCATTGATAGGAATCATGATGAGCATCACACCAACTCCAGACAACATAGACCAACCTACGAGTTGGTACAATGAAACCATGCAGATTATGATTTGAAAAGGAGCAGACCACACTTGCTGAGCAAACTGGGTCAAGTCCTGGAGCCGCTGGGCATCGACGGCCATATAGTTGACAATGTCCCCAGTGGTTTTTGACGAACGGCCTTCATTAGAAAGTTTCAGCGCCTTTTTATAGATCGCCGAGGTCAGGCCAGATTTGATGTGCATTCCAGTAACGAAGGCCAACTGAAAATATTGGTGCTGGTGGATTGTTAGTAGAGATATATACTGGAGTCGGAGAATGATACTTACAACCATGGTAGTCTGCAGTGTGGCGACGAAGAACATAGCAATCGCAATAGCAGCACCTTTGATAGGCGGTTGTGGGTCCTTCCCGGGGCCATACGAGCCTACGAAGCTGATGAGAAAGCGCAGTAACTGAGGCTGTGTAAAGGCCGAGAGATCGTTAATTAATTTGAAGATAGTAGCGCCCAGATAATGAAAACCGTAAGCTTTGAATAAAGCTATCCAGATGCGCGGCTTCTTCCTGTGCGCCAACTCATGTTCCCAAGCTCTCTGGAAGCGATCTCCCGTAGCACGAGTCGTTCCGTCTCGAGAAAGGCCCCATAGGTCTTCCCCGGTAATGAATTGCTTGTACCCAAATTTCATCATGGGAGTCATCCATGAAAAGGTGAGACGGGAGAAAACGGTGGCATACTCGACGGGACATTCGACACCGTCCTCGTCGAGTATGGCCTCGTATGCGCCAGGTTGCTCGGGCCATAGCCATTCCAGCAAGAATTCAATGGCGGAGAGACCAAAGCCAGAGGTATACGCTGCGAAATAGGCGACATTCTTATCATAGAGCTGCTGAGACACCAGGGACCGAAGCTTGACAGCATATGCGATCAACAAGAGTAACCAGTAGAATAGAACCACCCCGTTGGGATTTCTCGAACGGTCGTGCTCCAGCCATTGAACCGCGAAGATGACACCGAGCGATACAAGGATGGCGGCAGTGGTGAGGAATCGAAAATCGCCGAACCATACGCCAGGGTAGCTGAGGATCTGGATGACGAGCTGAACGGCGACGTTGGCAATGACGAGGACGAGCAGTGACTACAAGGCGCCATCAGCATGAGTCGGCCTATGCGCCTATATCCCCGGGGGCAGAGAGACAGGAGACGAAGCCCCGAGCATGCGTGCACTTACCTGCTTAGCCCAGAAGTGCCAACCTTTCGGAGCAGCAACAGCCTTCTGCTTCCGCAACACGTGCCAAACGGCCAGAGGCCCGCAGACGAGACCGAAGGCGGCCACAGCAAAGACCCAGACATCGACGAAACACGGCGTGAAGTCGTATCGGAAGGGGCTCAAAGGGCCCCAGCCCTCCTCGTTACCGCATAACGGCTGCTTGAAAGAGGCAGATGCGCTGAGGTAGTCCTCCCCAAGTCGTAAGATCGGACGATAGCCGGAGAAGGACCCGGTCAGTTGGAGCACCTCCTGGGATTGGTCGCCGACTCTCATGGCCTTGTTACGCTGAGAATGGAAGCTCAGGGCATAATAGAAGGGATGTGGTAGGATGGCGCGATTGGGGGCTCAAGTGACGAAGATAAATACGAGGATTTCGACTATCACCCGGGGCGATAAAGGTCAATTAGTCATCCATGAAAACACAAGGCCGAGAACCATCTACGTGAAGATTATGGCTGGGTGGCTCTCTCTTTTTTTTTCTCGAGGTTAGGAGGTAAGCACTTTTAACGGATGCAGATAGGTAGTAGGCTAGCGAGGCGGTGGCGGGCAAAGTACACTTAGGTACCTACCTAGGTACACTACACTGCTGTAGTGTCGCTGGTACGAGTCCTGTTCGGCCCAATGCGAACCGATACGAGGGTACTAGCTCTATCTGTTGATGGGGTCAGAACCGCAAGCGGGTAGGTATGGTCTCGGTACCCATGTACTGTCTGGGCGACTTCGGACGCAAGAATCGGACTTAATACCTAGGGACTTGACGACATATAGGTATCCAGTCCTTCGGTATTCGGCAGCAAAAAACAAGCAACAACGACCTAACGACATTACTAATGCTAGAGCTCTAACAGGACTAATTATCCTCTACATTAGGATGTTCGAGTTATGGCCAAAGAGAGTCCTAGCGAGATCATGATATACCACTGGCAATGCACATGAATTACATGTTCCTACACTCGCTTATATACAGATTGGACGTATTAGATATCTTATGTACTTACCCTTCTAGGTACCTACTGTACCTAATACATATGCACATCTCCACTTAGGCACGGCAGTAGGTACATACATGTACATGTAAGTATCTTAGCTGGTATTCTGTACTGCATTGTACATGGACCAAATTGTCTATCAGAACGCCTCGTCGGCATTGTTGAAATGGCGGGGTGATAGTACTGAACTTATCCAGCAGATAGATAGCGGCGATAACGGGTCAATACCCGCAAACCTGGCCATAATACCGAACCAGTAAGTTGGTAAGGTAAGTACCTACCAAACATGTAGGTTAGGTAAGTACGTATAATCTACAACCTCTTGTCTCCTCCTCGCCGCCTCCAACGCGTTAGGTATTCACTGCCCTTTTTCCTTCTTTTCCACTACATCGTCGGATCACCGTATATATCAACAGCCTATTTGCAGCGAGGTGTTTTGTGACTTTCTGTTGCAGGACCTCGCCAGGTCCGATCCATGCCTCCGACTCCCACCCTGCCATCCGACCGTCCGGCTCGCTCTGCTCCTCTCGTCCCATCCAAACGGACATCACACGACATCCCCTCCCCCTCTCCGCGCCGGCAGCCTGACCCTCATGCCGAAGGATCCGAACGCAAACGATTCAGAGTCGCGCGTCAATCCCCCTCCATCATGAGCAAGTCGCTCGGCGCGAGGCCGGCCGTCCCCAACCCGACAAAGTCCGGTCGACCCTTCGAGGGCGCCAAGAAGCTTGTTATCTCGAGGCTTCGCACGACACCGTATCCCAGCAATCTCGAGCACTACTTTGAGAAGAGGAGGAATGAGTTGGCAGATGCTCTCGCTGCCATCTTCAAGCAGCAGCAGCCACGGCAACCACTCGAGACGCTTTACAGAGGGGTTGAGGACATCTGTCGTCATGGGGCTGCCCGTGAATTATATGCCACCTTACGGGCTCAGTGCGAGTCTTATTTGAACGGCCCTCTGCTGGAAGCCATCATGGAGGACGGCGGCTCGTCCGATGTTGACATGCTCATGTCCGTCAACAAGCACTGGGTAGTCTGGAACACCCAGTCAGTAGGTGGCCTTCACGCGTCTCGTCACTAGCTCATGCTCATACAATTTTCTAGGCCATGATTCGCGCCATCTTTAGCTTTCTCGACCGTTCATTTCTTCTGCATAACAAGGAGTTCCAGCAGATTAATGATATGGCAATAGCCCTTTTTAGAAAGATGGCATTTGTTTCCGTACAATCAGCACCGGGCGCCAAATCCCTCTCTGGCATGTGTACCTTGATCGATTACGACCGAAGAGGCGACCCGCGCTTTAATCCTACATTGTTGCGCGATGCCGTCTCTATGTTGCATGTCCTGAATATCTATGGCAGATCGTTCGAGCCCCGATTCCTAAAGGCGTCCAGCGACTACTTGCATGGGTTCGCTGAAGAGCTAAGTGACGCTTCACTCAAGTCGTACATAGGTGCTTGTGAGAAGGTCCTTGCTCGCGAAGATGAACGATGCAATGTTTTTAATTTTGACAGTACTACGAAGCGGCAGCTCATGGATGAAGCACATCTCATATTAATCAACAATTACTCTGAAAAACTATTGGACGGCGGCAGTATAGGGAAAATACTAGATGAAAACGCTGTGGAATCCATGAAGGCTCTGTACGACCTGCTACGTTTGAGTAATCTCCAAAAGAGGCTCAAAACGCCGTGGGAGGACTATATAAAAAGCACGGGCTCGGCAATTGTCACTGACGCCTCGAGAGAGGATGAGGTCGTCGTACGATTACTCGAATTCAGAAACGCTCTGGACATTATGGTGCGAGATGCCTTCAACAGAGACGACGACTTTACACACGGTTTGAGGCAAGCGTTCGACAATTTCATCAATGATAAGAAGATCATGGCATCAAGGAGCACAGGAACTTCGAGAGTCGGCGAGATGATCGCCAAATATATCGATATGCTTCTCCGCGGCGGTTTAAAGACTCTCCCCCCATCCCTCCTCTCAGATGTCCAGGACCGTGTTGATGCAGAGAAGAGTGGTCAAGCCAGCACGGGCGACGAAGACGCGGAACTTGATCGGCAATTAGATAAGGCCCTTGAGCTGTTCCGTTTCATCGAAGGCAAAAGCGTGTTTGAAGCTTTCTACAAGCAGGATCTCGCTCGACGGCTTCTGATGGGTCGCAGCGCAAGTGCTGATGCGGAACGGAGCATGCTTGCGAAGCTTAAGAGCGAATGTGGCGCAGACTTCACGCGCAATCTGGAACAGATGTTTAAGGACCAGCAAATGGCTCGTGACGAGATGAACTCGTACAAAGCTTGGCGCGAGGGCAACGGGCACGCCCAGAGCAAGTTGGATCTCAACGTTAACATCTTATCAGCCGCAGCATGGCCCACATATCCGGATACTCAACTTATACTACCTGACGAAGTTGCGTCTCAGATAGAGCAGTTTGACGCGTACTACGTCAATAAGCACACAGGGCGACGGCTCGCCTGGAAACATTCCCTCGCCCACTGCGTTGTTAAAGCCTCGTTCGGCAAAGGGCCCAAAGAGCTTCTCGTCAGCGCTTACCAAGCCGTCGTCCTGACACTTTTCAACCACACCGATGATCGGATATCATACCAAGAGATTGCAGAACGCTCTGGTCTCAGTGGCCAAGATCTAGACCGAACCTTGCAGTCGCTGGCTTGCGGCAAAGTCCGTGTCATCACGAAATCCCCGAAAGGCAAAGATGTCAATCCAACGGATACATTCGTAGTGAATAAGGGGTTTTCCGACCCCAAAGTGCGCATCAAAATCAACCAGATTCAACTCAAAGAGACCAAGGAGGAGAACAAGGAAACGCACGAAAGAGTTGCCCGAGACAGACAATTTGAGACGCAGGCCGCAATCGTTCGCATCATGAAGAGTCGCAAGACGATGACCCATTCCAACCTCGTCGCCGAGGTCATCAATCAGACGAAGAAGCGCGGGGCCGTGGACACTTCTGAGATTAAGAAGAATATTGAAAAGTAAGTCCCCCGTCTGGCCATGTGTACACCAGGTCCAATGCTAAGCCGAAGCAGATTGATCGAGAAGGATTACCTCGAAAGAGACGGATCCTCCTATACATACCTCGCATGAGACGCATAGGCCACATAATTCATCAAGAATGTTGATTTAGGACAGCGTCAACTAGTTTATGTATATTTACAACGCAGGTGACTCGGTCTCTGGCTCACTCCGAGGCCCAGCAGCGACGTAGCAATGAAGATTCGCCGAGACGAGGGCGATGTGCAAGCAATTCTGAAATACCCACCCACTGAGCAGCGACCCTTGAGTCGGTTGCCTCTGATGTCTCCCTAAATCAGCGAATTTTTGAAAGGATTCACTCTAGATACGATGTGCATGAAAGACGGGCTTTCTGCCCGCCGTATCGGCGCCTCCTTAGCTCTCACGGCCGCGAGTATTCGCGAAGAAGCCCTTAGTACAAATAGATTAGGGCATAGCGACCGACAATTCAGATGCATGATTAGAATACAAGGAGACACACCGCATGATACTTTTAGGGGCTTAGGCTTATGGGCCTGTGCAGTAGCGAGTACAAGATATAGGAGTGAGCACTATGACCTGTCTACTTGTAATTGTTTCTACTCGGTAGCCCGCCGGCCCTACGACAGATAAAGCCACTGCGAAGCTCAAGTCCCCTTTTTTCTGCTCTGCTCGTGAAATAGAATGGACGAAAAGGCTAGAGATAACATTGGCTCTCTTGATCATATATCGATGTTACCTTGCTAACCAAAGTAACTACTTAGGTATTCTGACTTGTCTCTGAAGATAGATAGATAGATAGATCTACGGAACGTGTTACACGCTCGGGGGCGAGTTCCCGTTGTCTTTTTACCTCGGGGTAATTTTCAACAGGTAGGTGGGTGAATTCTTTCGGCCAGCGTTATGCGCATGGCGCAAGGCCCATCGTCACGCCTTACAATAGGTCGCCGACGACTCGTCGGTTCATCCATCCACGCCTCATCGCGTCGCGAACGACGGGGGCTCCCTAAACTATCCAGCTAATCCAGCTCATCAATCGTCGTAGAACCCCGTCTCCCAGACCACGAGGCGCCCGCTCTTCCGCTCGTCGTCGGCGAACAGGCCGTTCCACGCGCCCCAGACCTCCCGGAGCTGGATGCGATGCCGGCCGCCGGGGCCGGCCGCGTCGAAGTACCTGCGCAGCGGCGCCTCGACGCCCTCGAAGCCGACGACGTACCGCGCCATGTGCTCGCCGGGCGCGTCGCGCGGCCAGATGCGCCTGGCGAGGAACGTCACGGGGTCGGCGTAGAACTCGCGCGTCTCGTCCTCGTACGCGGCGCGCTCGGGCGAGCCGGGCTCCGTGTCGATGGGCGGCTCGCACGTCAGGGCGCGCGCGCTCAGGGCCGGGTAGACGAGGTGCGACCGCCACGGCGTCGCGTGGCAGGGCGTCAGGAAGAGCGCGAAGAGCTCCTCGGGCTGGGGGACGCCGGTGCCGTCGTCGGCGGGGGTCGTCGCGTTTGGGAAGGCGCGGCCGAAGTTCAGGTAGTCGGGGTGCACGCGCTCGAACTCCCCCCGCAGGAACGACATCACCTCGATCGGCGCCGCGGCGTGGAACCAGGAGAGGTAGCCCCCTATTGCGACGTTGACGAGGAGAGCGATAGCGAGCAGCGGCTTCCTTTTCCATCCCAGCGCTGGGGGCGGACAAGTCGCGGCGCCGGAGGCGGAGAGCGTCGTGAAGAATGATGTGACGTACGGCGCCGCGAGGATGTGGAGAGCGGGGAGGAGGGGCTGGATGAAGCGGACCTCTTTGTGAGATACGAGGGACAGGGTAGATATTGTGGTGATGACGACGAAGGCCAGAGCCTTCAGCGCGTTCGAGGTAGTTACTGAATAATTAGACTCTGCGTCTAGTGATTTGACCAGCCCCTGGAGGGCAAACGGCGTTATTGTAGTACAGAGCAGCGGGATGCCCTGAGATAGATAGTAATGCCAGTCATTTTGCCCATAGAACTTGGCGAGATCCTTGCCCACGTTGAAGTGCAGCCAGGCAAACGGGGGGAATTTCGATTCTCCAAAGTACTGACGGTCACACGCCAATGAGGCGCCGAGAGCGAGAGATCTATAAAATTCAGCTTGTGGTCGGATTGCACTGAGCTGTATACGTACCCGCAGAGGAAAACCTCTCTGGCAAGGATGAACAGCGCTCTTCGATCCAGGGGGGAGTTTCCGCTGAGTGTGAAGCGGGTGAGCGCGAGCGTGCCTATTGCCGCCCACACAAGGAGATTCGTAGGCCTCAGAAGTACGGCGAACGCTGCCAGTAGAAGAGATATCCGTAGGCTGCCATGGGTGTTGTTAGATTAATTCCCATCTTCTTTTTAAAAAGCATGGTGTTTACCTATTGACTTGGCTGGAAGTCTTGAAGACGGCGAATGACGACCGGGACTCGCCGGCCTCGTCCGTCTCCGTGCCAAGAAGCTCCCATGGCCAGTAGTACAAGGCCGCAGCCGTCAATGTGGTTTCAAAGCAGTTGGAAAACGTTCTCGTAGCCGTATACCATTGCCAGGGGCTAAGTAGCGCCGTCAACAACTGTGAGCGGAATCAGTGCCGTCCAACCAGGTCACCAGGAGCAGGAGAGCATAACCCACAACAGACCATGCAGCAGGGCTACTCGGCCCATAGAGCTTTTCGGCAAGTCTCCAGGTGTACCAATCACTCAGAGTAGCAAAAGCGGTCTGCAGGACCTTCGGGGCCATGAGAAGCCACCTTGCCTTGACGGTGGGCACTTGATACGAGGCCCAGAAGCTGTCCACGATGTAGTACCCAACTGCAAATATCGTAGGGTGTATGGACGAACGCAGAGCATGGCGCCACTCCTGTCAGACTGACTGTCAGCGAGTCTCCTCCGCGATAACGAGTTGTGATCTGGGCGCATTGCGATCTGGCGCAGACACAGCACATCGTGGCCAATCCTGTTAGGTGTCGTCTAACATACCCATGTTAACCAGGCTCCGCTGTTGTTTCCGAATGCCAGCTGCCATGCCGGCTCAAGGACCTGGAAGTACTCATCTGGCTGGAAGAATGTACGAACGCAGAGAGTGTTGACGAAGCGGACGGCGAAGATAACGAAAAGGGCCTCTCGAGCCTGTTGCGTGATGAGAGCGGCTACACTCTTCTTGTCTTGGCTATCATTTTGCGTCTCTGCCTCTTTTCCCTTCGAGCCCGGGCCCTTCTGGCTGGAGATTCTCTTAGAGCTCATCTTGGGACCATCTCAGATGTTGTTTATATCTCACTCGTCCCGTCCCAGGAGTACGTCTCTTGGGAACGGCTTTAATGAATTGTGAGCTGCAAGGTAGCAGCAATTGAGGCTATCTGGCATTCTCGCTTCACGCTGGGCCTATTCATCCAGTATCAGGGCAATTTACGGATGCATACCCGATTCGGCTTGTTATCTGTCTTGGTATCGCAAGGTACAGTACCTACCTATTTACCTGGGAGTACTTTTCAGTGCTGTGACTGCGCTGTAAATACCTATCATGGCATAGTGCTGATACGAAGTACTACAACTAAGCTATTTATGATGCCTTAGGTGCACACGCTAAGCTTTATATGGTATAACTTCATGCACTTAGGTAAGTAGGCCGCATACTAGGGAGTTGTAGGGACTAGTGTGGACTAGTGAGGTTAGTGTTCAATCTAGGCCGCAGGGCACTAGTCGAGGGCGGGTATAGTGTACATCTGGGGATTGTAAGCAAGCCAAGAGCCTCCCATGTCATCCTCCGTCATCGTCGAATGTATAACATGTAATTGGTCTGCCTCCGACATCTGTCTGGTTGCTGCCGGGGTTACCTTTATCTCCCCGTCTCCTTGCGTAGTATTTCGTGTCTATCCCGCTACCGGCACGGGTGACCGCTACTATCTACAGTGAGAGATATTGCTCGTTCTTGTCGATTGGTACGACGCTGCTGGGTACTGCTGGGTACAAAGTGTAATATACTTCGGCCCTCCCATCAATCAAAAGTATATCCAGGAAACATTCGAGTATGAATCATTACCTACTCGCTCTTCTTGCCCTGACATCGACGGCATGACGACACGGCAATATGACGGTGTAGAATCTGAAGAAAAAGGGTAATAGTAATGAATTGCCGCTTTGCTTCGGCATCGTGTGGAAACATGAAAACACTACATACTCATGTGACCCCCTTCGCCTGTCGTAGTCATGTCACTGGTGCCGTTCTGCGGCTGGATGAGCCGCATCGACTTGCGCTTAGGGGTATAGTCGCCTGTACCGGTCCAAGGATGTTGCCTCTGGCATTACGTACGATTCAATACTTCGACCTGGCCCCGCATTTCTGGTTGTCCCTTTTCTCTCTCATCTCTCCTCCTCTTATCTCATTACACTTTTGCTCGTTGAACTTTGTTTCCTCTCTCGAGTGCATATGTAGCTATCGACCTGCCCTCATCCGCTTCCCTCTGCTGCTACATTCAGTCCGATCTCTGCATTGACTTTCTCAGCATCACCGCACCACAACTTCAAGGAACATGGCCCCCCACGCTGAAGGCCCGACTGTGGGCTCCACGAACGGTTCAATTGCGTCGTCCAAATATCACGCTGCCTCGACAAAGAGCGCAATTGCTGCCGAGAGCAAGTTTGCCGCCCATAACTATCATCCGCTTCCCGTTGTTTTCTCTCGCGCGCAGGGCGTAGATGTTTATGATCCCGAGGGCAACCACTATCTCGACTTCCTGTCCGCTTATAGTGCCGTCAACCAGGGCCATTGCCATCCGGAGCTTGTCAAGGCCCTGATCCAACAGGCCGGGCGGCTGACCTTGAGTTCGAGAGCCTTCCACAATGACGTATTCCCCAAGTGGGCCGAGAAGGTCCAGAAGATGTTCGGGTACGACATGGTTCTGCCTATGAACACGGGAGCAGAGGCCGTAGAAACGGCCATTAAGATTGCCAGGAAGTGGGCATACAAGGTCAAAGGTGTACCCCAGGGCAAGGCCTTGGTCTTTGGCGCCGAAGAAAACTTCCACGGCCGGACGGTGGGTTAAACAGAATATAGATCGCCCCCGTAGCTAACACCAAAGCAGATGATAGCTGTTACGCTTTCTACCGACCCCGAGTCTCGGGACAATTATGGACCGTACATACCAAATATCGGTGCCACTTCTCCCTCCACGGGCAAACCAATTCGGTACAATAATGTCGCTGATTTGGAGGAGGTGCTCGAGGCTCACGGTAAAGAGACGGCGGCTTTTATCGTCGAGCCCATCCAGGGAGAAGCAGGTGTTGTTGTTCCAGATGATGACTACCTGAGGAAGGTTCAAGCTCTGTGCAAGAAGCATAATGTGCTGTTGATATGTGACGAGATCCAGACCGGCATTGGTAGGACTGGGCGGATGCTCTGCTCGGAGTGGGCTGGGATCAAGCCAGACATGGTAACGCTTGGCAAGGCCATATCTGGTGGCATGTACCCAGTTAGCTGTGTTCTCAGCAGTAAAGAGATCATGCTGGTCGTTGAGCCTGGCACACACGGCTCCACCTATGGTGGAAATCCCCTTGGCTGTGCTGTGTCCATCCGTGCACTTGAGCTCATGGAAGAAGAGAAACTCACCCAGAAAGCTGAGAAGCTGGGAAATATCTTTCGAGAGAGCCTAGCTTCCTTGAAGTCACCAGTTATCAAGACGATTCGTGGTAAGGGATTGCTGAATGCTGTCGTGGTAGACGAGTCACAGACAAATGGACATTCAGCCTGGGATCTCTGCCTTCTTCTCAAGAAGAAGGGTCTCTTGGTAAGTTCTCGGTGCGGTAGTTGCATATCATGTGACTAGAGTGTTTGTTGTTGTGCCAGTGCTCACTTTCATATAGGCAAAACCAACACATGGAGACATCATCCGGTTTGCTCCTCCATTGGTCATCACCGAGGCACAGATGCAGACGGCCATCACCATAATTGGAGACGCATTGCGGGAGCTACCTAAGTTGAAGAACTGATAGATGCATAGGGCAGCACATCACTCATCACCACAATCCTGCACTAGGTTTGCGCACTTGTAGTGGCGTTTCCGGCGTATGGTCGATGTCTGTACCACCTGCCGGACGTGCTGCCGTGACGTGAGAAGTGGGGAGATAATGGAAACGGTGTGTGAGACTCCGGTCCTTGGATCGAGATAGAGGGTAGCACTTCATGCTCAGTATACCAGAAGGGTGTAACCCAGGGGAGCATGAATGAAGGACTAACTTTCCTACATCCCGTGGCAGATTTTTGAAAGGGGGATTACTGTAGGTATAAACACTGGTTCGGTCAAACTGGCGTGTGGGGATGGGCGCAAAATGCACTTTTGGGTACCGACACCATCGGTACCAAGTCGTATCATGATATATATGGATGGATGGATGGATGTATGGGATAATGAATACGAAGTACCTAGCTCTATAAATCAAGTTTTTACATATCCCGATACTATTGATGTGCACATCTACCGATTCTAAAACAGCTAGCTCGAGGCCCGCATGTTGGCTCTGTTTGGAATTGTCGTGGCCACCGAGCACGGGCATCCCTGTGTATACCATACTT
Source organism: Nemania sp. NC0429 (assembly GCA_022578495.1). Taxonomy (NCBI): domain Eukaryota; kingdom Fungi; phylum Ascomycota; class Sordariomycetes; order Xylariales; family Xylariaceae; genus Nemania; species Nemania sp. NC0429. The sequence continues at coordinate 17,633 of MU392168.1, read as the reverse complement.
AGGAAGTAGGTATCTGTGATGTGCGTGCCCAAGGAGTAGAATGTACACAACTATCTACCATCATGCAGTAGAGTCGTCTTGTGCATGATGGGGCTCGAGCCACGACGCGGATAGAAGTTCAACTCAAATCAGAGGCGCAGTACCTACATTAGCATTCGTCGACAAAAACCGACATGGTCCCGTCATTCGCCTGACGGTGATTTATCAGGAACCAAACGTTATTGTGAGCAAATCGCATTATATCCCTTGAACCAACGCACGCCGTAGAATAACCAACCAAGATGCCCATATGCGGGTATTCCCCTGGCTAAGGGGATCATCTGGCAGGTATCAATCAATCTTCCTGTCGAGATGTAAACTGCTGTTGGTACCTGAGACATAACACTACGAGTTGGGTAGGTAGCAGTACCTGGAAGTAAGACACATGCATAATTACGGCCCCCAAATCTCAACTGTTGTGTGAGACTATCTACCCCGGATAACCAACAGCGCCGCTCGATGGTGACAACGCTCGCTACGCTGTGTACCCGGAACGTATGGAAGGGGAGCATATACTGTGGATCAACATGATAAGGTAACCCGTGTCGGCGGTTTTCCTCATGGAAGCTACCTATCACCTACCTATCTACCTAGTGTATCAATCGATCAATGGTTTCGTGCTCCCGTCAGGTGGATGCTTGCCTGTTCGCGCTCCTTGCTTGATGACTGGGCTTAGCCCACCTTAGTTCATTCCTGGCCTTCTCTCGTATTGGAGACGCTGGCGCCTATTGATAGGCAGACAGACCTGGCGAAGGAGATAGTTGACATGCCCTATCTCTAAAGGCGGTGACTCTCGTCGCCTGCTGTAGCTTGACTAACAAATCGCAGGAGATAAGGAACGAGAAGGCAGCCAACCGCCAGCTTCCCGATCTGCGACCTATTATTATCTGTAACTAGTCGCTACCGTATTCGATGATCAGCCGTCGACTATACACATAGCAGAAACACACTAGCCGCTTTGGTGATGCGTACTACCTGCCTAAACCTTAAGTGCAACCATTCTCGTCACCCTCTGCTTTGAAGAACTCCGCCAGTCCTACGAAGTACGGAATACAAAAGTATTAGATAATGTACGACAGAATATGCGCTCGCACACTTCGGTCCACTACCTAACCAACAGATCCATCCTTAGGTAGTTTCCCTCGCGTCAACGGCTTGTCCCGATAACGCGAATAGATAGATGATAAGAGACTAGATATTAGGCACATGACCGCTTCTTGCCACTTCGTCTTTTGACCGCGAACCACGTATCTACTTAGTATACCTATCTGCATACATTATCGTACCAATAATTCCTCTTGATGTCAAGCGTCTTCTTGACCGAACCCTCTCATTACCCGATGTGCAGCCGGATGCCTTCATCTACCTAGCAGAGTGTAGTTAGCAAAGGCAGGAAAAGTACACATGACCAAATATCCATTTATTATGTAATAATCCTCCTGGGCCACGGAGAGGGCGAGCTTGCGTGATCTTTGCCTCTTCTGAGGTACCCTAGGTGATCAAGCAAGGAAAAGGAAAGGCGGAAGCTAACAATAGAACGACTAACCAGGAACATGACCTTTTTGTTTGTTTATTTGTTTTTCTTTTCTTTTTTACCCGGAACAAAAAGAGGAAGGAAGGGCAAAAAGATACGCGAGGCTCGATGACGAAATCGGAAGACCTCGAAAAAGAAGGATGACTAACTAGGATGATGTCTCAAGTTCCTGGGCGGCTGCAACTGGACCCCATCCTTAATATCCCCTTTCATAGTTGTTTATTTAGGACCCTTACTCTAGGTATCCCTTCTTATTTCCTACACTTAATCAAAGATACCTACTGGTAGGATGAGTCAAAGTACCTAGGCGAATGAACTCATAGAGCCGGCAAGTTTAAGTCGTGCTCCACACCAGGTACTTCAGTATCGGCTTAGTCTGACTCGAGCATTGCCTATTACGGTAGGCCACGAGGTTTCCTGCATTCGAGGCACTGGACAAGAGCTAGGTACTTATGCCTAGGACAAAGGGGTACGTGCGAAGGACTGATCAGCGATCAATGATCATCAGCCTGGCTGTGGGGAAGGATGTTAAAGCAAATACCTAGCGCGAGATACACAGTGTTCTGTACGGTGAATGAAGAAGCCCACTCTCCGTTATATATGAAAGAGCTACTGATAAAGACTGAGTGACTACAGGAACCATCTAGAGAATTCAATATTGAAAATAACTCTATGTGCCTGAGGTATCTACGAACTCTTCGAATAGGTACTTTAACACTCAACCTAAAGCAAGGAACGATTCCATATAAGTCCTACATTCTTATATCCATGAGATAGTTAGGTACTAGGTAGGCGTCACGCTTGTCTGCTGTACAGTGTACATACACCATATATTGAGCAAGTAAATTACTCTTTGACTTTGAATGCCAACCTTACGTTGTTTTATGCTTTGTTTTGTTTATGACATGCTTCCGTGCTTACTAGTAATTATGGCACTACATATAATCTTAAATGTTACTGGCACCGTTGGTTTAGGTACCATTAGCTGTTTTGTCGCAATCACAGTGCAGGCTGACGAGAGAAACAACTTGGGTGTGGTTGTTCCTTTCGCATAAAAAACCCATGTGTCACCGCCGAAAAGATGGGGCCGAGCCCAGCGGCATCGGCTCCTGGGCCACTTACACATGCACTAGCCTATAAACACACTAGCGTGTATCACTATCTGGCGCTAGAGCCCTATCATCCGTTATCATTGAAGAAGTCACGAGTTGCCGAAAGACGAGTCCCTGGCATCATCTTCTTTATCCATTGTCCACGTCTCGCATTGTTGGTTGTACGCTGTCAACGAGCAATTCGCTCCAGATAGTACTCTGCACAACGGCGATCCCGGCTTTCCTCGTCTTATTATCTATCTCTGGATCGCGACCCTGTGGCCGATCATCGTTGCTGGACCCGGGATGTAATCCCCTGCCCAGATCTCGTGACACCAAGACAGACTTCTCAGGTCCTTAGTACAGGGACACGAAGTACATGTCGCAGTGTACCTCCCATATTCTGTACCCACGGCTAAGCTGCTAGGTACATATATGTCTCTAGGTACATGATATGCGTGACCTTCTCCGTTGCCATCGTCATCCGCCTTGATCACCTTGTCTCTCTGCCTTCTACCGCCCTTTTTCCACTTCTATTTCAGCTAGATTCCTTCTAGGTATCCCACTCTTCACCCCTTAATAGTTGTATCCGCCACCTTTTCTCCCCCAGGAATTTGTATCAAACCTTCGCAGGTATCCCTATCACGCCACGCCTCTTCCATACTGCGAATCTACCCCTAGGGTAGTGTACGCCCGGCATATATTACACTGTGCGGATTGCTTCCTCTGGTCCCGCAAGTGGTTGCATCCGTTCCACGTTCCATAGGTCTTCTAGGGACACTGCCTACTTGTGTAGTGTCGATGGGCACAGACAAGTTCCAGCCATACCCATGCCCAGCTGCTCAAGGACAAGACTCAATCAGACCGAGTCATTCGCTTGATTATCGGTCGACCAGCTCACATCACACCCTCACACTTCACCACCTACAATACCTACACTAAAATACGCGACCTACCACCTGGATAACAAGGCAACGCAAGACCAACCGCTTCGAGCCTCCACGTATTACACGTACATGTACGCTTGGGTACACTACACCATCTCAAGGGGACACTGCCTACCTCCGCATCCAGGTGTCGCACTTTGGCGCTTGTGAGGCTTACCGCCCACAGTTGTGGTGACCAGCAGGAACAGGTCACAAAGTATTTAGTACACTATCCATCACTCCTGCGCATTGCCTGGGCGACAGCAGCACGCACTGCCGCTCGCTCATCGCCTGGTCGCCTGGACTACCTCCAGGTTACGCTAGTGTACCTGCAGTGGGTACAGTGCTCGATACTGTATACGGACGTAGCGTAGTGTAGGTTTAAGAGGTCTCCACACACCCACCTGGCCGACTAACTTATCTGCCTAGTCCGAGATAGGTATCTAGCCCTCATTATCGGCAACGCTCGCATCCTATTACTCAACCTACCTAACCTACCACTTACATATCTGCATCAACATACCTAGGTAGCATCCCCTGCTCAGGTACCTTACCTTGGATAGGTGCCTATCTCTCTATCTACACTACCTGCCTCCAGCTGCTACTACCGACTTCGTATCGTACCTCTCTCCATCGTCCTGCAATCCCGTCAACAACTCACACCTACCACATCCTATCAGACCCTTCCACCACGACGAACATCCACGAGGGATGAGTCTGGCTACCTCAGGACCTGAAGGCCCTGCTGCAGTCGTCCGGTTTCCCGGTGCCTCGCGTTGCTCAGAGTGACACAAGCATCTCCAGATTGATCCCCGCTTGACAAGGTTCCAGCGTTCTCGATCCCATCCCAGGGCCCCATCAGGTCCCATTCTAGGTCCACCCCCGACCTATCGGATATCTGCCCCTACATCATTCCCATTTCGACGTCCACTTCCGTCGGTCCCAAGACGAGACGCGCGCTCACCTCAGCGGTCGAGCTTTCTCTTCTCCTGATCGCCTTTCGTCCCTTTCTGCCTTGCGCATCCAGCTTCTTCCTCCGCCCTTCCCTATCCACCGACCTCACTCCACCGACTACACAGGCTCAGCCTCAACGCCGCCCATCGTCCACCCATCTATATGAGGACCACCACACGAGCCCCGATTCCATCTCCTGTTCCCTTATAGGCCCCTGGCCTCCTACGAGCTTCCTGTCACCGCCAACTCAACACAGGAAGTCATGGCCGAAGGACGGGTTTCTTCGCGCCGGCTCAAGACTGGCGACGATGATGTCGGCCAGTTCCTCATCGGCTCCGAGATAGGCAAAGGCAGCTTTGCACAGGTTTACATGGGCAAGCACAAGGTTCGCACCCCTCAGCACCCTCCAGGTCGGCCTATTCTCAGGTCTCCCGTACCTTCCAACGCCTCTTGTTTCCTGTATGTTCGTTTGCTAGCAGCGCGATAGCTCCGTCTTGACCTTCGTGTCTGATGGCTTTGATGGTGTTCCTGTTCCCGAGATCTGAGTCGTTATTGGGAGACTGGGAATCTGGCTAACATTGATCTACAGGTATCAGGTGCTGCAGTCGCCATCAAATCCGTCGAGCTCGCCCGATTAAATAAAAAGTTGAAGGAGAACCTGTACAGCGAAATCAAGATCCTCAAGAACCTCCGACACCCACACATCGTTGCCCTTCATGACTGTGTCGAGTCGTCGACCCACATCAATCTCATCATGGAGTACTGCGAGCTTGGAGACTTGTCGTTATTCATCAAGAAGAGGGATAAGCTCATAACACATCCTGCCACATGCGACCTAGCCCGGAAGTATCCTAGCACCCCTGGAGCGGGTCTGAACGAAGTCGTGATTCGACATTTCCTAAAACAGCTCGCAAGTGCGCTACAGTTCTTGCGGGAAGGCACCTTCGTCCATCGAGATATAAAGCCACAAAATCTTCTACTCCTCCCATCAGTCGCATACCGGGAGTCGAATAGGGGAGGCCGGCCGATTCTGAGCGCAAGCCAAGATTCCTTAATACCCGCTGTTGGATTACAGTCGCTTCCAATGTTGAAGCTAGCAGACTTCGGATTTGCTCGGGTGCTGCCATCTACTTCGCTTGCAGAAACGCTATGTGGCTCGCCTCTATACATGGCACCTGAGATACTTCGCTACGAGCGATACGATGCCAAGGCTGATCTCTGGTCTGTCGGAACTGTTGCTTATGAAATGATAAGCGGCAAACCTCCGTTCCGAGCTAGCAACCACGTGGAGCTGCTACGAAAGATCGAGGGTAATAATGATAATATTAAGATCCCCAAGGAAGTGCAGGTATCATCGGATCTCAAGGCGTTGATTCGGGCCCTGCTCAAGCGCAATCCTGTCGAAAGAATGAGTTTCGAAAACTTCTTCAGTCACAGTGTTATTGCGGATCCTATCCCTGGTCTCGTTGAGGATGATCTCCCAAAGTCGCAGCGACTATCATCGAAGGATTCCCGTGCTCTATCCAAAACAGATGAGCCTCGCGTGCAGGGACGACGCCTTTCAACGCATCATCGTTATCGAACCGACACTGACATCGTTCGTCAAGCGACAGACCAATCGTCGCCCCGAGAAAAGCCGTCTGCTTTTCCACCCTTAGGAACTACACCAGAACGTGAAGATCCTGAACTAATAAGGGATACAGCTCGGGTTGGACAACAGCCTCAGCATGATATTGCGTCCGGCCTTGGCATCCAGCGTCCTCAGGGTGTTCAATCAACAGCCGCATCCCCTAACCCAGCTCTCGTGGAAGAGCAGAGAAATCGAGGCTATTCTAATGCTTCGGTAAATAGATTCTCGCACGACGATAAGTCGCCCCCTTCTTCGCTCGTCGACAACAACACGGGTAAAGGAAAAGCGAAATTTCGCCTTTCAACAGCAGATGAGCGAGAAAAGGTGGCTCACGATATAGCCTTCGAGAGAGATTACGTTGTCGTAGAAAAGAAACATGTGGAGGTCAACGCATTTGCAGATGAGCTGGCCGCTAAAGGCACACAAACGCATGCCTTATCTCACCGCCCAGGACAGGGGATACGAGCTGCTACCCAACAAGGCGATCCAAGGTCGACGACCGGGGCCGTCCCAGCTCAACCTTCTAATGCTTTACAGATAGCACAAGGAAGACAACGGCCGGATAGTCGCCATCGAGGTTCATATGGTTCATATGATAAGAATGCATCGGGAAGCCCTACTTCGACGACCTCGGTCATTTCAAAAGCTATCCAAGATGCTAGCCTGCGACTCTTCGGCTTCAAGTATCCCTCGCATATGCTCGGCAAGGGCGCTTCGCCTCCACATATGTACAATCCCTTCCCAACGTATCCTACGCCGAATACACCCATGGGCCTGTTAACCGATGGTCGCCAAGGAGGCCCCATCGATGAGGACCTCCGCGTTGCCCAGTGTATCGAGGATTTTGCTACACGCAGCGACGTTGTCTGGGGCTTTGCAGAAGTCAAGTATAAGCAACTTGTGCCGCTCGCACCATCAACTGAAGAGGGCCTTGGCGGCATGTCAGTGGAAAGGATGGGCTTAGATGACGATGAAGGTCTAACTATCGAGGCCATCGTCGTCCTTTCAGAAGAAGCACTTCTGTTATACGTCAAGGCGCTTTCTCTACTTGCCAAATCCATGGATATTGCAAGTATTTGGTGGGCACGCAAAGCCAAGGGTGATTCAATTATCAACCAGCATGTCACTGGTCGCGACGCAGTTAGCGCCCAGAATCTCGTGGCAAGAGTGAACTCCGCCGTTCAATGGGTTCGCAAACGCTTCAATGAGACTTTGGAGAAGGCTGAAATTGTCAGGATGAAATTGACCGAGGCTCAAAAACAGCTTCCCGAGGATCACCTAAGCCATCCGAGTAGAAATCCGGTCGACTCTATTGTACCGGGTACACCAAATGTCGAGGGGATTGTGTTGACGCCTGGCCTCAGCGCCGAGAAATTGATGTACGATCGAGCAATCGACATGAGTCGCACGGCTGCGATCAATGAGATCGCGAACGAAGATCTAAAAGGGTGTGAGCTCTCTTACGTTACGGCTATTCGGATGCTTGAGGCTGTGCTTGATAGTGACGAGGATATTTCAAACAACAGACGATCATCCGGGTCCTCCAGGATGGAGCGTGATACCCAAGGGCAGGTATCAGAAATCAACCCGGATGATCAACAGGCGGTTCATAAGAGTACGTACCATATTAACACAGTGTTGGGGAAATGCTAACCGGGCCCACCAGTGATCCAAATGATTAATGCGAGACTTGCTACACTTCGGAAGAAAATGCAGATGATTGCGAATGCCTCGAAGGCCCAATCACCTGGCCTCACGCGCAAGCGCAGTGGCGAAACCACGTCGCGGAGCGTTTCTGTTCATACCTCATGAAGGTTGAGGATGAAATCTCACGATTGATGACGACACGTATAAGACTGCGATACAAATTAATTACGCCCCACGGCTTTCGGGATCTACCTCTTCATAGGCTGGCAACACTACCGGTTATGGTAAACAGCTCTTTTTCTTTTTTTTGTTCTCTTATTTTACTCATTCAAGGGCGTCACGGACGAGGACCTCCCATACCGCGGGATAAATTCCTCCCGCTCAGGCGTTCGATACATTCCTGTGATTCTCATCTATTCATTTCGTTCGGCGTCTCGAAATACTCTCGGCTCTACTTTCTTTCAGGAATCGTGCGCAGTCGCGTGCGCCCGCTGTAAATATTATGTTGATATCAAGGCGTTTTGAAAGCAGGTATCCGACAATGGATAGGCTTGGTAGGGCTGGGTGCTCTCGAAAGCAGTTGGGCCGGTTTGCTCTCTACTTGGATGGATGTTCATCTCTTGCCTCGGGGCGCAACGTGTGGTGCAACAACGCTGTGTCTCCAAAGCAGTTCAACGGACGTCATAATGTTTCTCCCCTCTCTCCCTAGTGGTTTTGGCACGGGAGAGAGTTTCTCTTCTTGGTTTCAGGCCGATAACGCTTCGTTGGGGTTTTCTCTGGTCACGGTCATGTTGTATATTTCCTCCCGTTCTGGTTCCATACCAGGCTTTGGGCTACTTTATTCGGCATTATAGTTGCATTGGGTCTAGATTGAGTACACACCAGAGAGTATTGACTTGTCAAAACCGTGCCAGCCAGGTTTGGTCCTGGCGCGCCCATTGGAACGCCCAATGGAACGGTACTGTGAGCGACCAGTCATTCAGCATGAATAAAGCACAATATAAACAACATGGACTATTATTGATGTGCCTGCTTAGGTCGCTAGCCCTCTTGTAGTTACGTGATAATTGACAAAGCGCCTCTCTGCTTGAAATAGACAGCATGGAAATTGCATTCAAGACAAGCCTACCAATACGTCCAACAATGAGGCCCCTTGTAAATCTAAACATCAACTCTAACCACTATAGCAATCAACGCTCAAGCTTAATGTTTTTTTAATCATCAAGAGGACAGGAATTTCTTCTCTTACGCCATGCTATGTGCTACGAGCAACATTTAAAGTTACCTTAGGTATCAAGTTTGTGGATGTCAACCCCGACTACTTAGTAGTCGAGATCGTCCCACATGGACAAACCCTGCCCATGCTTCCCTGCATAAGTAGTTTATCCCATCAGGCATGGTGTACGTGGAGGGAAAGGAGCTGCCCAGGCGCCATTCTAAGACTTCGTTGTTGGGGCCGAGAGGGAGAGAGGGAGGGAGGGAGGGAGAGAGAGAGTATGTGTAGCTCGATGGCCTCAGCTCACTCCTCGACTCGCGGTGTTCTTTGGCCGAGGCAGGTATTTATGGTTTCAATATCAGACCGTTCATCTTGCCACGCTAGCGTTTAAGCTTATGTTCTAGGTAGGGGCATGTAAGGGGTTGTTGTTGGTACCTAGACGTGTATACATCGTATCGCTGTTAATTGTACCTATTGATATGCCGAGGGAATATATCCCGGGTTTCTAATGTCACATAGCACGTACCTAGAAATTGGTAGGTATTGCTGAGAACAGCTCTCACTTTGCTTAACTCCACCTGGGTCTAGGTCTTTGATCTATCTACACTAGGGCACGCGCGGCGGGCCAGGTATGACGACGCTTTTGGACCCCGAAATTAGTATAGGGCTCATGGAGCTCTCTGGGTTTTGCCACCTGCGGGCGCTCTCAAGCGACAGTGTCGGGCGGCGTCCAAGGTAATCGTCGACGTGAATCGAGCAGCCAGGTGGAAGGATACCTCCGAGGCGTCTACGCATATAAGATTTTAAGTGTTGCAAGGCCTCGCTGTTCGCTGCGCAAACAACCTGGAAGTAAACAAGGCTGTTGTTGGTGGGCTTTGATTATTTGTACGCACAACCTCGACGGTGCTAAATTTAGAAACTTATTGCGACAGCGATCTGGAATAAGACACGAAGTACTTTAAAGTGCCGACCCTGGTATGTACTACATCTATGTAATCTCTTTGGGTGCCGGATTAAACGCATCCAATATAATTACCTACATGTAGGTAGATTGCCAGTCTTTACTTCCACGACTCATACGTAATAGTAATAAATAAGAAAGTGGGTGATTGACTGCCCAGGTACGTAGGTAGCGAGGGGCAAATGCGCGTTGCGTTGAGGGGCACTACCCGTAACACATTATCACGGCTAGACGACCTCAAGACCGCGAAGCCAATAATAGCGGCGGTAGATGGTGCAACGACCGGTTCAGAAAGATACTTGGCAACAGGACAAGTCCCATACTGCATGCAACTCTCGCGGAACCCAGCCAAACTCCTCCTTGGTTTACCTTGCAGGACTAACGTCATAATGGTCGGAGGCCCGTCGATCCCAGTGACGCAGCTCAATTGTGCCATGCCCTCAAACCTGCCATTTCAAGCCAGTAAGTAGGCATGCCATATACCTCTCGTATCAATCGAGAGAGGGGGCCAGGCGGGCCAGACATCCCACTTGAAAATATCGCGACTGGATATACCTATCCCATCCACGAGTCGATCTCTCTGGAAAAGACCGGCTCCTGATTCACAACTTGCCCCACTCGCCATAGCTCCTTTTTTTATTCTTCTCCCAAGCCTGGGAAGATTTCTCTCGGAGCACGACAATAATTGCCTGCCGGCTCTAATCAACTGTCCGTTGTGGAGTTCTGTTTATGGCGGCGTATTAGGTAGTGCCCTGATCTGCACGTACGAAGCTTTGCGAGCTGCTGTGCCGGATGAGGCTCCTGGGAAAGTTTCGGACGATAGTAGTTATTCCTTTCCCACGTAACAACCATTCGGACGCAGAATATGAACATGTACACTATGAGCATGGCACTTTCGTACACGTCTGGGTATAATGCAGGGGACGCCACATTAAACGCGGTGTGACCAGCCTCATCCCAGCTAAGCACTTGAAGCTGGGACGAATCCATCTAGTGTACGAAGTACGACAACACCCAAGTCAGCTTGGTCTTTTCCCTACCTAATCGACGTACCTGACCAAGCTCGACATTCTTGTGCTCAGGCTTCCAGTGCATAAACAAGCTTTTCCCCAGCCCGTTCGTTTGTCAGTTCGCCCGGACCGCAGGACGCATGGCGGAAACGAACCAAAGCCCACTAGGTAACTACCTACTCAGTTAAAGTGATATATATATTCATTTGCTTCCTCGTGGGCGAGACCCGGTAGAGCGAGTCGCGTGTTTGCCCTTTCGGCCGCCGAACCTTTTCCCCCATCCAGGCCGTGGGTGGGAACAAGCAAGCATGCGTAGGTACCTACTGCCAAGTACCTAAGTAAGTTATGCGTCACTTGTAACTTCTTATGTTGAGGAAACAGTTCGTGATCATCAGATCGATATGTTGCAATCATGAGGGTCTCTTCTGCTTGGCATTAAATAAAGGACGGCACTAATTTAGGTAAGGTACTTCGTAAGGTACACTTATATACCTACGTGTACTCTACGAAGATGTACCTGCGTAGGAAGTACGTTGGAAGAATAGCTCTGCCTAGTAAATACTTAGTATCTACCTCCGTATCTGCGTAGGTTCCTCCGTCGGCAGTATGGTATAAGTAACTATATGTATCCCTTTAATAACCATTTCGGCTTCAGTACATATATAGTGGGATAGCGGGGCTGTACCCCCGTTATACGCACCAATAAATTTATTATCCGAGTACTAAACTACCGTTTAATTGGGCATGTAGATATGCATGTTGCCCCACCATATGTATTGCAGCCGAAATGGTCACATGCCTGAGGTCTTTCTTGCCCGGGGTACATCTACATCATGTACCCTCTCTGCCGCAACTGCTTCTATTCACGACCCATTCGTACCTAGGTGGTACCGTACCTCCTCGTACCTAAGGAATAAAGGGTACCTTACAGCCGGCCCACCTCTCCTTCATACCTGTACCCTGCGCCTCTCGCCCACGGGAGCATATCATCACCTTCCCGCCACCAACACTGCGATTGTACGACCATCAGCACCACCAGCACCAGTCACCATCGCCGTCCGGTATCACCCAGTTACGTCGTTGCGTTTGCGCAGTCTCTTCCTAACCTTCGTCTCACAACATATGTAAGAGACTATCAGATAAAAAAAAATAAAAATATAAAATAAAAATAAAAGTCAGTACTACTACTGCTGCTTTCACAACCTCCCACCACCGATAATTACTGCACTACCTCCTTCGTACAACTATCGCTACCTACGACTACAAGTCTTATTATAACTACAAAGACACGATACGACAAGGACAGTAAGACAACTGCCTCACTGAGTACTACTGCCTTAGGTATACGAAGTTACTCCCATAGCTTCAGTCTAATAAAGGCAAGGTGCCTGCGATATTACATCAACCACATAAAGTACCACTTACCGACGAAGAACTTGTGCCTGGCGAATATACCATCCACGCGACCGCCTACCACAGATACCGACACTCGCTGCCACTGCCACTACGACTGCCACTACGACTGCCACTGCCCTCGTCCTCGCTCTTGCTCCTGCTTTTGCACAGTTCGTCTGAGACCAGCCAGAAGACTCCGCCTGCCGCCCGCACCCAGCAAGCTTAAACCGACGCGAGCCCCGACTTACATTCCTTCCTCGTCACGGCCACGCCAAATCAAACCCACCCACTCGTTCCCAACATCTCCCCGTCAACGTCGCTGTCGTTGTCTCCTTCGGCAAATCTCTCCAATAACCGACTGACCACCTACCTACCTTACTTACTTACATACAACTACTCTTGCAACCTCGCCCGCACCCGTCTGTCAACCAGCCAACCTTCATCCATCTACCTGTCCACTCATCGCCATCCTCTCTCTATTCATCCATCAGTCCATCCACCCATTCATTCATCCATCCTTTCTTGCATCCAACCCACCAACGCTCTGTCTACCGACCAACTTGTCCTCATCGTCGCGGACCTTCGCCTTCGCTACCACCACGTTTATGTCTCCAGCGCACGCGCTTCCTCTTCTCTACCGACGCGCACTGATTTCCAAGACGGCCTGGTTGACGCGGATTGGCTCATCGTCCTGAAATACAACCCCCCCATTCGTCGTAAGCCGTAAGACGAGTACATGCGCCGCCGATTGTCAAGCCGCATCCCCCCAACCTCCAAAGCCTCTGCGGTCGCTCGCACGTCATCGATACAATGACGTCCGCCGCCAGCCCGTCTAAGCCGTCACGCCAGCAGCAACCCCAGATGAACGAAGCGCAGTCTTCGTCCCAGGCTTCATCGTCTCAGGCTTCTGGCAGTGCCGCTTCGCCGCCCCCTAGGCGAGCTGACCTCAAGTCGTGGTGGAAGAAATTCCAGGTCCAAACCAATAGACATCACGAGACGAGAGGTAAGCCCGCCTCTCTTGTCCTTTTTTTCAATCGTCTTACTCCATCACATCACGTCGTCATCTGTGACCTTTCGAGATCCTTTGATGCCACCGCTCTCCTGACATGGCCGCTTCATTCCCCTCTTGCCCCTCGTCCAGACCACTAGCGTCGCCGCGTTCTCAACGCGACATGTTCCGCTGTATGCGTGACTGTACCAAAACGGAGTCCGTATCTCATAATACGCACTATCATCAGTACTGCAAATGCATATGTGTACCTGACGTCGCTATCATATTAACAGCAGCATCACCAGTTAGCAGGTCATAGTAATTTCGCTAATTTATTTGCAAGCAGAGACACGACCTCAAGGCATCTTTGGTGTCCCACTCCGAATCAGTATCGAATATGCGAATGTTGCCATCTCAACCGACGAGCATGGGGAGAGCTACATATATGGATATGTACCCATTGTGGTAGCCAAATGTGGCGTCTTCCTCAAGGAAAAAGGTGCGACTTTGGTCTGCAGGAATGGGAGGGGTGGTTGCTAACGGTCTTGATAGCCACGAATGTGGAGGGCATCTTTCGTCTCAATGGTTCGGAAAAGCGCATTAAGGAACTCAAGACTATATTCGATTCTCCGGATCGGTATGGCAAAGGTCTTAAATGGGACGGATACACCGTTCATGACGCTGCCAATGTTCTTCGACGATACTTGAACGATCTTCCCGAACCCGTTGTACCTTTGGATTTATACGCACGCTTCCGAGAACCACTGCGCGGTCATACAAGACAAGCCGTTGGCGATACGGAGGGCACTCAGTTACTTGAGAACTTCAACCAGCGAGAAGCCGTTGAGAAGTATGAGCAGCTGATTAAGGAACTGCCCCCACTGAACCGCCAGCTATTGCTTTACATACTAGATTTACTCGCAGTATTCGCCGCAAAGTCTGACGAAAATCGCATGACAGCCCAAAATTTAGCGGCCATCTTTCAACCGGGCATGTTATCCCATCCACAGCATGCCATGGCTCCTGAGGAATACCGTCTGAATCAATGCGTCATCATCTTCTTGATTGAGCATCAAGACCATTTCCTACTAGGCATGCAGGGCACTGGCACTGATGAGCAGACACGGCAGGAAATCGAAAATGGAACGCCAAGGATTGTTGCCCCAAGCACGCCCGATCGTCGAGTTGGTGTAATGCGCTCCGCTTCGAATGCCAGTGCTGGCGCTGAAAGTGTCACAAGGGATGGCACAATACGAAGAAACCGCTCAACTTCGTCACGCCATTCACGCTATTCGAATGGGGCGTCGACCCCTAACAGTCCTTCAATCACAACACCAGGTAGTGGCTTAGGGAGGAGGAATACTCTCCCTTCCAAGAAATCTCCTCTTTTACAAACCGGGCGATTCTCATCCCGACAAAATTCGCCCGTGGTTGCGGTCGCGCCTACCTCTCCTGCTCCTGCCCCTCATACCCCTACCGCTCCTACGGCCTCGACGGTAGCTGAATATTCCGTCGACTCTCCCAGTACATCTTCAGCTATCCCAAGCTCGATGTCAGTAGCAGCAGCGGTGTCTGATCAACTGCCAGGACATGCCGTGGCTGGGAGAAGTCAAGAAAGGCTATTAGGGCCCCCTAGCAATATCGTGACACCGTCGAAAGAGAAGAACTTGCAAAGCCTTTTTCAACGTTCGCCCAATTCGGACAGTGAGAGGCGGCAACCCAACAAGCTGCGCAAGAAGCGGCTACCAGATAGCGCAAATCCGAGCGCCCAAAGCTCGACCACTTCTCTAACACATTCTGCTGTTGGGTCTTCCGCCGCTAACACCTCTGAGCCTTCGGAAAAAATATCTCATCTGGAACCTATACTGCCCGACAACAGTGCGCCCATAGAAACGCCGTCTGAACCCACTCCAAGGGCGTCCCAATTACCACCAGCAGGCACTCCTCCCAGCAATGCTAACCTAAGCGTTGGCTCGCTTAAGCCAAAGACATCCCAGCCCACGTCACTGCATTCTTCATTTAACGAAAACTCCGATATAGATCAACCCGAAGAGACAGCCCAATCGTCATCAGCCGAGCTCGCCGACAAGAAACATCGTTGGCGCATATCTCGGCGCAGGGAGGACTATTCAGGGCCGTTCGGCAACAACAGTCACGCGGAAATGAGCAGTTCCACCGTAGGGAGTAGCCAGCGCCCGCGAAAGAGCTGGACTGGCGACTCATCGGATGTTGCTGCAGTGTGGGCGGAAAATGACCCTGGGATGCGCGACAGGGAAGACGTTAAAGGACCACTTGGTTGGATCAAAAACAAGTATCGTGAAGCTAAAGAGAATGCTGACAAACGTGCTAAATCTCCCCCAGAGCAGAATCACGGGGTTCTGCCCTCACGAAGCAGAAGCATCGACCTCAAGAGAGGCATGGATGAGAAGATGCCCGCCGTAGGTCAATCACACGCACGTGGGTCAGACGAGTCAAATCCGCCGCCACCTTCTAGGGAGATACCACTTCCAAACCCCCCACCACCTATACACAAAGTCCACAACGAGAAGCCGTCCGGTCCTTAGAAGGCGGCGGTAATGCGATTCACGATTAATGTTTTGCTGAGATACGATGCTATAAAGGTTGAACACGAAATGCTGGCTTCATGCCAGTTGAATTCGAAAAGTTCATATAAGGACGTATGGGCCTGACCTGACGGAGCCACATAAGTTTAATTCTGGAAGCCATTTTTTTTTCATATCAATAGGCGTTTTTGGTCGCCTAAGAAGAGAGAGGAAATGCGATCGACGTGTTTGTTGCTTCATTTCCGTGGATGAAGATCAGCTTTCAAATATCGTCTTAGTCAGCACAGCACAGCACCAACTCTGACGGGCTCGTAACTCAACACCACCGCGACCTCATGTTTCTCTGGATACCCCTTTCCCGACAACACGCACGAAATCAAATATACACCCCTTATAATGACGAAATCCCCCGTATGAGCCCAAGCCCCCCTTTCTCCCTTGCCGTTCTATTTACATTCTTAAGAAAAAGGTTGAAATCTTCAATGTTAGATGCAGAAGGCAACTGCATAGGTCTGGAACGTTTAGGTACACATATTTTTCTACAACTTTGGGAAGAACGTAATTACAAATGTTTCTATCCCGGCCGCGCTATTTGTTAAACAAGAGGCGTCGCAGTGAAGTGAATGTGATGAGCGTTCTAGATCCGCCTTGGAATCCTCCGTGCCATACCTACTACCTACTTAGTAATTAAGTGTTTCTTGTTTACGGGGAAGTATGATATATCACGAGGACGAGTAGGTATATTTTAGCCTATTCTGCCTCCGTCCTGCTGTCCGTCCTGCCTGCATTGCCGCGCTTTGCCAGGACGAAATGAATGCGCTAGACCTATTCGCTTTCCGCATAGGTAGGTACCCAACCTATCCCTCGAATCCGAAACCAAACGCTTAAGCTATTGTATATATTTGTATTTGTATTTATATATACTAAAACCCTGTTTGTGTGTTGCTTACTAGGTAGGTACGTATAGCGCTACACGGGAGACGGGGGAGGAAAGGGGGAGGGGTCCATATTCTATGGGATTCCGTTGATCCTGGGTATCTCCTTGCGACGAAAAACCAACTTATTTATATAAATACAGCAAGCAGCATCGCAATCAGATGCCATTGCTCTTGCAGCTGAACGGCCGTCCCACGGTGCCGGCCGTGTATTCGTCTATGATGCCCTGGATGGTGGCGTACGTCCCCACGGTCAGGAAGAAGATGCCGGCGAGGATGATGAGGATGTTCAGGACGCCCTCGACCCAGCCCCGGAGGGTCCGGTCCCTGAGCAGGGAGACGTGGCCGTCCGCCTTGCGCATGCGGAAGTACGCGACGCCCCAGAAGATGAAGCCGAAGAAGGAGTCGAAGAGGGAGGACAGGAGGGACAGCACTGTAGACATGGAATGGTCAGCTTTGCGAGCCGGCGCTAGTAGTGGGTGGGACAGGGGGGCTTATGCTTACGTGAGCTGAAGAATGGGATCGAGTTTGCGATGACGAAGGCTACGATCCAGGTCACGACTAAGGGAGAAGACAAATGATTAGCAAGTGCTGTCGTCGGCCCTAAAACTCCAGGGGGGAAACAGGGGGGGGGGGGGGGGGGCGAGTGACGCCTACGTTGGATAACCGCCCCGGTGGCCCCCCCCCCGACGGGGTTTACGCTGGTGTGGGGCGAATTGTGGGATTTGGGCCGGAAGACA